>CM044002.1:79019764-79242264 GCA_024085815.1 Flaveria linearis | reverse complement strand
ATTTCACGGCTTCTATTTTAGTAGGGTCGACGTGAATTCCTTGGCTATTCACCACATGACCTAAGAATTGGACTTCTTCAAGCTAGAATTCACACTTATAGAACTTGGCGTACGGTTGTTCCTTCTTTAAAAGTTCGAGAACTTGTCGCAAGTGCAAGTCATGGTCGGTTTTTGTCTTGGAATAGATAAGAATATCATCGATGAACATGATCATGAATTTGTCCAAGTACGATTTGCATACTCGATTCATGAGATCCATGAACACAGCTGGTGCATTGGTCAAGCCAAAAGGCATAACCATGAACTCGTAATGTCCACATTGAGTACGGAAAACGGTTTTTGGAATATCGTCATCGTGAACACGTAGTTGATGATATCCAGAATGTAGACCGATCTTCGAGAATTGCGTAGCTCCTTGAAGTTGATCGAAGAGATCATCGATTCGAGGAAGAGGATATCGGTTTTTGATAGTGAGCTTATTGAGTTCCCGGTAATCAATGCACATACGGAAAGAACCATCTTTCTTCTTCACAAACAGCACAGGTGCACCCTATGATGAAGAGCTAGGTCGAATAAAACCCTTATTGGTCAACTCTTACAGTTGACTAGCTAGTTCTTGTATTTCAGACGGTGCAAGATTATAAGGTGACTTAGCCACAGGGTTTGCACCAGGGATCAAGTCAATCTTGAACTCAACTTCTCGTACGGGAGGTAACCCATTAAGATCCTCGGGAAACACCTCGGCAAAATCTCGCACGACAGGAATATCCTTCAGTTTTTTACCCTTGGCTTTCGTGTTGACTACGTAAGCCATGAAAGCTATGTAGTTCTTACTTAAGCACTTTTGGGCATTGATACAAGACATAAGTTTGAGTCCTTAAGATGATTTCTCCCCGAAGACTTTCAAAGTATCACCCGATGGTTAAGGAATTCGAATGCACTTCTCGAAGCATATGATTTCCTCGTGTTGCTTGGCTAACCAATCCATGCTGATAATAACATCGAAGCTCCCCAGTTGCAAAGGAATAAGGTCGATGAGAAACTCGTGCTCGTTAAGACTCAAGGTACAATCGCGTATCACGACGTCGATGACGATCGATTTTCCATCGGCGACTTCGACCGTAAAGAATATTTCTAGATTTGAATGGGGCTTAGAAAGAATAGGCTCAAACTCTAAAGACATGAAACTTTTATCCGCACCCGAATCAAACAGTACAGAAGCATAATGGGTATTTACAAAATACATACCTGTTCAGTAATGACCTATTATCGGTATAATGAACGCAAGTAGGAATTTTACTAGACAAAAAACGATTAAAAGAATTAACGACGTACCATTCACCACGTCGTTGTTGGCTTGAGCTTGGTTGGCGTTGATGTTAAAGGCCCTTCCACGAGCCGGTGGCACAGTTCCCGCATTGCGAGGACATTGCGGACGAAAATGTCCAGGCTCGCTACAGTTGTAGCAGGCTAGATTAGCAAGCAGCGCAACATTGTTCAGAGCACGAAGGCAAGTGGCCACCAGATGCCCATACTTCCCGCACAACGAGCAAACTCGGAAGGGAGTGTTACTTGCGTGATGGTACTTGCAAGTAGTGCACATCAGATGCGGCCCAGTATAAGCCCTCACCACGGGGGCTTGATTTGCAATGACAGCTTGCCTTTAAGGGACATTTGGTGCTGTCACCACGTAATTACGAGTCGGTATGAACTTGCGCTTTTTGCTTTTGAAAGAGGACTCGACCTTCACATCCTTTGTAGCCTCGGGAGTCACCTTCGCAGCAGTTTTGTCACCTTTCACCGACAAAGTTCCAGCCCTAATATGGTTTTCAGTGAGTTGGGCAGTGATATTAATCGCCTCCTCCAATGTTGTGGGCCTGCTACCCACCACAACATCTTGGATTTGAGGTGGTACCCCCTTAAAGAACTTCTCGATGTTGCGGGGCACGATATCCACCATGTGAGGCAGGTGCATGCTCAACTCATGATGCCAGGTGGAATAAGCCAAATGGTTGCCACTGTCTTGATTGAGCTTCCAGAACTCTTACTCTAGCTTTTGCAATTCACTCCTCGGGTAGAACTTTTGGATCATTATGTCCTTAAATTCTTCCCAAGGCAACGCTAAGGCAACTTCAATCCCTCGATTCCTTTTCTCACTATTCCACCACGTGAGTGCCCGTTGTTGAAGGACACTTGTAGCATACCGGACCTTGACTTCATCGGGACACTCGCTGATGATAAACGTATTTTCCATACTTTCGAACCACTCGAGAAGTCCAGTGGCTCATTCTTTTCCACTAAAGTTAGTGGGTTTGCATGAGTTGAAATGCTTGAACATGCAGGTGCGGTTGTTTTCACCATGATTGTTACTATTTTCCCCATGGCCATTGTTACCCACACCACCGTTGTTTCCATGGACGTTGTTGCTATTGTTGGCCATTAGGGTGCTGCTAAGTTCAGCAACCATCATCGGGAGTACGACAACCATTTGCCGGGCGATCATTGCAGCGAGTTTACGATCGGAGGTCGCACGCTTTCCTTGATGGTGAGACATTCTATAAGATAAATAAAGGAGATATTAGTATTCAGAGATGAATCCGTTAAAAGAAAACCGGAATTCTAGATACTTATAAATATACCCAGGGTGGTTACAATTGGTATCACATAGCCAATAGGAACATGGACACGTCGAGGTGACTTAATCCCAATTTCCTCGAGGAAGATGTGTATGTTGACCATAATTTAGCACTCATCCTAGAAATCCCCATGTAAGCATAACAGGTCTCGCAATGAGATTTATACGAAATGCTTGCCTTAGCCCGAGGGCCTTTTGCCAGGAAATCTAGAATACAGGTGTTTATGTGTCACACACTTCCCTAAGGTTATTAGAATTAAAACCTCGATGAGATTTTTCAAGATTTAGACATATCATCTTAGGAATTGTTCCACTCGCTAAGATACATAGATTTCCACACATAGTCGAGAATAAGATTAAAATAGATTATATGCGTAAGACATAAAGGCATAAGGGAGGATTAGGAAGTTGAGGTTTACAAGGTTCAAGGCATAATCCTAAGGCACTATTTATAGATATAAACAAATAGCATGTAAAGGATTAGCATGTAACAAGGAACACATAAGATAAACATATAAGCAAGTTTACAAGATCATAACGAGTTTTCATGAAAGGGTCCCTAGGTTAACCATAGTCTAGGCCACCATTTCTAATAACCTACATCCAATAGTTATGGGCTCTGATACTAATCTGTCACACCCCAACCTTAACAGCGGAAACGTCGAGATGTGAGGGTTAAGATTGTTCATGCCACACAACGACTATTAAAAGTGTCATTATTATAAAAAAACAATGTTCATAACACAAATGTAGAAATAACATAAGTCTTCTAAAGATAATAAAACATAGAAAAGTTGACATAGGAATAATAAGTGTCTTTTGATTATTAATCTAGGTCCAACCCTAGAATGCAACAAGTCTTCAAAACAAGCTAAGCGTTACCATTTCCTGAAACATGTTAAAAATAAAGGGTCAACATAACGTTGGTGAGTTTTCCATAGTTTTCATACATAATTATATATAAAAGATGACAATTCATGTCATAAGTTAGTGAATAAAGTAATTAGGGATGTATGAACAGATGTAACAATCAAACCTTGACAGATTACAAGATTACAAGATTAAACGATTAGCTAAGTGTACTTGGATTAACCAAGTAGGCTTGTCAAACCCATAGATCTATGATATCGCCAGGCTAGCAACAGTTAATGATGTACATATAATAGTCATCATACGGTAATTACTAAAGTTCAACAAACCACGACAAACAAGATGAATTGCCCAAATGTTTACAAGATTCAAACGAGTTTACAAGTGCAATGATCATAATGTTAACATGTTTCACCTCAAAGTGTAAAATAAATAAAAGGGGTATGGAAAAACTCACATGATAATAAAGAATGAACAAATAATAAGTCTTGTATATAACGCCGAGGATTCGGTAACGTTCACCTAAATGAAACGTCATATTAAGTTAATCATGGTGATTTTGGTGTTATGTCCATATACATTTGTCCATGATTTTCATGGATGTAAGTTATTGTTATCTTGATAATTAAATAATTTGAATAAGAATTTTAGTGTTTGACACTATTAATAAAATTAAAACTTTTATTATTAAATGATCATTATTTTCTAATTAATAGAATAGTAATTTCATAGATTAAATAGTTTAAACTAATCATTATAATTCATGTTCATTTTAAGTAGTTCCATATATATTTATCTTCTTAAAATATATATGTAACAAATTTGTAACCAAGTTTTATAACAATAATGAATTCATTATATTATAGCTATTAAAAATTTACATGAGATTTATTACGATTTCAAGTTAATAATAAATAATATTTTGTAGGCTTAAATGATTATAATATTTCTGTAAATTTCAATAAGTGTACACATTTGTACATATATAAATTTTCTTTTATACAATTTAAAATTATAAATACATTAAAATGTTGAAACTCTTGGGAATTAAAGGAAATTTCTTTCCTTATGGGTTAAAATTAATAATAAATTATATATCATTACAAAATATAAGGATTTAAACTTTATTAACCAATTTTCCTAAAATATTAAAAGAAAAAAGTTTTATTTGTTTCTTGGTTAAAATAATTTTTATATTATTAATAATAATACTTAAACATTTTCTAAAATTTAAAATGTTGCTAAAACCCATTAAAAATATTGGCAGGGGGCCAGGGTCGAACCCGGGACCTCCTGCCTAATAACTCTTGTTTTAAACCGGTTGGGCTACGGCCCAACTGGTGTTATGAAATGAAATGTTTGGTTTAAAAGCCATTTTCCAGAAAATCCCCAATTTCAGACTAAGAACCCTAATTCGATTTGGATCAAATTGATCATAAATTCGATAATGTTAAAGATTATAATCATAGGGCTTTTGTTCCTCATGATAAAACGAACAAAAAGACTCATTTAATTACCTGTTTGGTGTCGTGGTTGGTGGTTTTAGGTTCGAACGAGCTTGCGACGGTTCTTGATTTCAAATTCATTGTGTGTGTGTGTGTTTCGAGCAATTGAGGGTTCAGAGAGTTGGAAAGGAACAACTGAAACCTTTCCCCTCTATTATATAGCTTTGATTTACACCGATTCATGTCTAACAAGTTCGGGTTAAACCCGAAAGCTTTCGGTTGCAATTCGAGGTTAAATTGTTTGTCTTAAATGAAATTAATCATATCATTGATTTGTAATTGATTGGGCGAACATGTGTGTCCATTTAATTTCATTCTTGTTGGATACACTTCTAGCTCCAAAGCTTATAGAGTATACAACATTAAGAATCAACAATTTGAGGAATCTTCTAATATAGTTGTAAATGAGCACACTCCTTGTGTTAGGGGGAATGGCCTTGATCATATTTTTGACTTAGAATTGTTTCCAAACTATTTTAAACCATCTTGTGAGAATGTTTCAGCTGGAACAGGTGCTCAAAATGAATCTGATGCTAACCAACTGTTTGAGCTGCCAGACCTCTTCCAAATTCTCCAAGGGATACAAATAATCAAGCTACCACTATTGACAGATCAGATAGTGTAACTATCTCAAGGAATAGTGAAGCTTTAACCAGTGATTCACTTACTGATCAAAATTCACCAGGTGACACTGTACAACACCAAGCTGATAGAAGTAGCATCTTGAAGGAACAGACAACTGTTGATGCTGCTCCACAGTCGACAAATGATAATGTTTTTCGTTCATTCAATCAGTCCTCATTGAATGAGTTTGAAACAACAACTGGATGAAGTGTTCTAGCTTCTGAGCAAAATATGTCTAATCTGGACTTATCTTTGCAACCGGAAGTGATTCCTCGACTAAGGATTCATAACACTGATCCAGCTGAAAATATCATAGGGGATGTCACTGAAGGCGTGAGAATAAGAGGACAAACTCATCATGGGAATGTCTGCTTGTACTCCTGCTTCTTGTCTCAAATGGAACCCAAGAAGGTAGAAGATGCATTGAAAGATAACAGCTGGATTGAATCGATGCAAGAGGAGCTGCTTCAATTCAAAAGACAAAAGGTTTGGAACCTATGTCCGCTACCATCTGGTCAAGTACCTATAGGCACTAAATGGGTTTTCAGAAACAAGAGAGATGATAGAGGCGTGGTTATCAAGAACAAGGCAAGACTGGTGATTCAAGGATACACTCAAGAGGAAGGAATCGATTATACTGATGTCTTTGCACCTATTGCAAGACTTGAGGCAGTTAGGATCTTCCTTGCAAGAATTTCACTGTCTACCAACTTGATGTCAAGGGTGCCTTTCTATATGGGGACATAGATAGAGAAGTCTACGTGTGCCAGCCTCTAGGATTTGAAGTCCCACAGCACCCCAACTATGTGTGCAAATTGGATAAAGCTCTATATGGGCTGCACCAAGCACCTAGGCTATGGTATGAGACTTTGTCTTAATTTCTCCTGAAAAATGGTTACACCAGAGGTACTATTGATAAGACTCTTTTTATAAAGAAGTCTAGAAAGGATATTCTGCTTGTTCAAGTCTATGTCGATGACATCATATTTGGCTCCTCAAATGACCAAATGTGTAAAGACTTTGAAAGCATCATGAAGAAGAAGTTTGAGATGAGTTCCATGGAAAAAATGGACTTTTTTCTTAGAATTCAGGTGAAACAATTGAAGGAAGGGTTTTTCATCAATCAATCTAAGTATGTCAAAGACATTTTAGAAAGATTTGACATGAAAGACTGTAAGCCAGCCAAGACACCCATACCCAGAAACCATAACCTCTGTCCTGACTCTGAGGGGGACGATACTGATCAACATCTGTATAGGGTAATTATTAGTTCTCTGATGTATCTCACAGCAAGTAGACAGCTTTTGATGAACAAAGATTTAAGTATCTCATTACAACCATTGGGATGATAAACATTGAATAGTTTATCTCTTTTGGAAAACCTTTTAGAATATGTAATATAATATGTCAATGCAATCTAAGCCCTGTTACAAAAGGTCTCTCTCTGAAATTTTCACCAAGTCTAAATCCTTCTGAAGAGGAATTAACCTTCAGAAGATATTTTCCTATCTTCCAAAGCAAGTTCCTTCAGGATAATTTTTCTTCTAGGAAGAGTTTTTAGTCTCGGAAGAAGCGATTGATTACATATCAGATCTACTTCCGATACTTATTAAAACTCTCCATTATGAAAACAATCTTTACTCTCGGAAGTAGAATTTACTCTCAGAAGTAGTGTTTACTCTAGGAAATACAATTTTACATTCGGAAGTAAGAAGTTACCTTCGAAAGATAAATTATCTTTGGAAATAATTTATACTCGGAAGAAAGACCTTACTGTACAACGGAAATCTTTTGGGCCCCACTCTGTAAAAGGTAAAAATTATGTTAATGATGTCGGAATATTTAAATAAAAACTGACCTTACCGCTTCATTTTCATCCTCTTCCCAAAATCTTACTGCCCTAAAAATTTCCCTCACTTTCAATTTACCCATGCTCAAACTCATCTTCCTACAACTTTCTCTAATGGCACTTAACCCTCAGCACAATCAAGTCACATTACTTGATTCTTCCAGAGATGCTGAATTCTCCGATATCATTTTCTTTCTTACCCAATCTTCTTACTACACCGCTTTGACTGTTAACCCTACCGTTTACACAAATCATATGGCAGAATTCTAGGAAAATAGTCGGATTGAAACCGTGAATGGGGCTCGAGTAATAAGGTCGAGCATCTGTGGCCAGGAGTTAGTCATTACTGAACTACTCATCAGGGAGCATCTCGAGCTTCATGATGAAGGTGCACCCATAGAGTTCCCCAAAACAAATTTGGACAACACTTACATCCAAATGGGATATGGCGGAGATATTAGCAGGTCTACAGTTTACAAGTTTAATTTCTCTTACAACAGGAAATTCCTGTTGCATATCGTTCTTCACTGCTTATCCAACAAATCTGGGGGTTGGGATCAAATCCCATACGGACTAGGGTTCCTAGTTCATGGAATGGTGAGAGGGCTTCGCTTCAATTATTCAAGATTTGTGCTGACCAATCTCATGGGAAACCTTCAGCTGGAGACATTCTTCATGTATCCCAGGTTTCTTCAGCACTTAAACAACTGTGAATTAGAACAGAGTAAGCTTGTCTGTGCAGCTGCTCTGACTGTTCCTCAAATGAAGCCGACCATGTTTAAAATTTTGAAAAAAGTGTCCACCAATTTCACCGGAAGACATACTACATTGCTTCCAGGTATGGCTGAGCAAATAGCTCCTGGTGACATCCCTGTTAACCCCACAGGAGATGAACCCACACCAGCACCTACCCTCACACTACCAAAGCTTCCGTCTCACCCCATCAAAATAACATACCAAAGACGCCCCAAACGACCCTTGTTCAATCTACTCTGATTGAACAAGCCCCTTCTGTTTAATCCAAAAGGACTAGAGTGGAACAATGGGCTCCCACTCAGTTTGAGGTCTCACCATCCTTCACAATTGACCTCAATATGGGTTTTGAGTTTCCTCAGTCTCAAACCAAACCCATGAGCCCGACACCCAAGCTTACAACCCTCAGAGTGAGTCTCTACACTCTCCTGAGAAGCCACAAAGGGACAACCCTACCATAGGCTCAATGCCTTTAGACATTGACCAAGGTCAACTTCTATATCCTTTACTGACCTTCTGTTGAGAACTGATGAAGAGATTACATCTCTTCATGGCAATGAAGTTGATCCACAACGCTCTTTTAAGGATCAACAGAGACTTGAGAGATCTCTTATCTCTAGCCCCCATCAGCAAGCCATTACTGAGGTGAGTCCCACTGATGTGGAGGGGACTCATGCAGATTCAGCTGCCACTACTGAAGTTGCCTCAATGGACCTTCAGGACAGTGGTAACATCTCTGAGACTGAATCTGCGGCAACCATGCCCATTGATGACTCTGAAAGAGACATCATTACGTAAGGGAAACCAGGATGCCAAGAAACCACATCTGGTGGTGAGGCTGAACATACTAGGTATGCTACCTCATCTCCATATGATTCTTCAAAAGAAGATGAGGGAAGACTGCAACTCACCCTTAAAGACCTACTGTCTAAAGTCTCAATCCTTGAACCAAAGGTTAGGACTTTAGAGGATAGGTCTGCCACTCAGCAACTTGAGATTGACAATCTCAAGGCTCAACTAGCTGAGAAACAGATTGAGAGATCTGTTAGGCACATACCTATCCAGGTCTCCTTAATCTCTTCCTCTAGCTCATCTAGCTCTCAAGATGATGCTACTAAAAAGGGGGAGAGTGTTAAGAGACAAACATTTAAGGAACCATAGAGCCAAACTTTAACTTCTTTGGCTCTCACTACAACTATCTTTCCTGATCCATCTCAAGCCATACTGCAAATAGACCCAAGGATGCTCAGAGATCTCTATAGACTCTTTACCCAATTTCTATTGAGATCTTCTCTGGAATAGTCCATTCCTGACATGGCTATGATATACTTTGGAGCTGAAGAGCTGCAGAGGCTAAGTGCACCTTCTACCACTGAGGAAGAAGTTGGTCAACCTAAGGTCCAAATGGAACCTGAGATTAAATTCAAAAGGGAAACGAGGACTGATAGCCCAGCAACTAAAACAGTTGGGATAAATAGTGCACTCCCTCAAACTTCTAAAGCTGACGTCAAAGCCTCGGAAGAACAATCTGAATCTTCCGAAGCTGAGATGGAAGCTGTGGAAGGACTGTTTTCTTTATCCAAGGATCTAATCATCACAGATGCAATTCTTGAGCTTACATCTGAGGTGACTAGTGAGGACTTTCTCAACCAACCCTCAGCTCAGACAACTTCACTACCTCCATCTCAATCTGAACCCTCCATCCAAGAACCACCAAAGTCAAGCACTTCAAAAGTTGATAAAGGAAAGAAGAAAATGACTACGGAAGAGCTTGAGGAGGAGGAGAAGATTGAAAAACTTAGAAGAAAAGGTAGACTTGCAACTGAGAAGTTGCTAGCTGCTAGTTCTAAAGCAGCTGCAGCCAATCAGGAGGAGGTCAATATCAAAAGGAGAGAAGAGATTATTGACAAGCTCATAATGCTTGGAGCTGCCAATGAAGACATACTCCTGCTACCATTAAAGGAGTTAGTAGAGCTAGAAAAGGCAACCAGACTACAGATTGAACAAAAGAAAGAAGCAGCAAGGTTGGCCTTAGAGGAGGAAAGAAAAAGAAAACAGAGGGAAGCTGAACTGCAGCTCCGGAGGGAAAGGATATCCTTCCTAACCTCCAGAGGTTTCTCTCTTCAAGAACTATCTCCACATGATAATGATACGATCCTATGGTTCTTTAACAAGGAGCAGGATCAAATGGAGAAAGAGAGAAAGAAAGCTGTAAGAGAAAGATTGAAGGAGAAGAAGAAGAAAGAAGAAGAAGATAGGGTTACTGCTGCCAAGAAGATAGGTGAAAAGGCCTGGATGAAAGACTATCTCCAGGCTCATGGCTTCTCTAGCAGGCAGGTGGGACCTATGTCTGAAAAGACACTCCAATGAATTGTCAGCAAAATCAAGACTGACATTCGTATGGGAAAAAGAAAGGAGATGTATAGATGGGTACATGGGACGACCTTCAAACCAACCTCTCAACCTCAACATGAACCAATTCCCTCACCTGTCACCATCAAACCTGAACCCTACACACCTGAGCCTACATCAGTACCCATATCAACTTCATCACCACAACCACCCAAACTACATGTCCTCCAACCCAAAACACTCACAAGAACCACAACACCACATCCTACCCAACAAACTTCCAAACCATCCCCTCAGCTTTCTAAACATCTCTCTTTAGAAGAGTTTAAGGCAATCAAGACAAAGCTCATCAACTGCTCACCCCTGAGCGACATCTCTTGTGAGGGAGACTCTATCAAACTGACTTATGTTGATGGATCTTCATGTTCCCTCACTAGAGATCAATTCCTTGATCTGCCTAGAAAAACATTGGACCAAGCTTCTATACTTCTTGGTCTTAACTCTGATTCCTTAAACGATGAAGAGAAGAAATTAAGAAGAAAGCTGGTGACTCTACTGGATATAAGGGGAGGGAATAAAATTCCTAGTCAACCCCTCGTGCATAGAAAGAAAATCATCCAGTGGAGGTTCGATGAAGCCTCTCACAACTTTGTTATGGAGAGAGAGAATGGAGAGAGCAATAGGCTGAATGCCTCCTCTCTGCTACATTCCAGCATATTCGACATTGCTGAATTAGCAGAGAAACCATTCTCCAATCCCTTCGGCTCCGACGCTATTGCTCACATCAGAAATCATCTTAGCAGCCTTCATCTTGCTAAGCTAACCACAAAAGCAAGAATTGAAGAGGAGCTGAAGCTGAGAGAGAAGGAAGCCAAGGAGAGGTCAACCATCACAGGCAAAGAGTTTCTACAGATGATGGAAGGGCCTGAATTGGAACCAATAGTTAGATGGGACTATGACTATAGTTTCCATCAACTAACTCTCTTCAGAGGGACCCAACAGAGGGTGCATGTCATTCAAGAGACAGACTGGATCTCCTGTCCACGAAAGATTTGTACAAGCTTCTCAGCACCACTTCCGGGAAGAACAAAGACACTAATAAGTATCTGCTTTCCCTGGTGCTGAAAGTTTTGAGAAGCAGGAATAGGTGAAGTTTTGGTAGCATCAGCCTAGGGGAGTCTGTTGGATCAAGAAGAAGGCTGGTGCAACCAAAACCAAATCACTTAGACTATTTTGGTGCAACTAATAAAGGACTTCCAAATCTAAGTATGGAAATTCCGAAGGAAAAAGAGTTCTTCCGAGGAAAGTGTAATATCAACTTTCGAAGAGACAAAGTATTCACTTCCGAAGAGACACTCTTCTTCCAGAGACAAAGTATTCACTTCCAAAGATAAAGACTTAGAAGAACAGATCAGAAGACAACTTCCAAAGTATGAAGAAAAGAAGAAGTCCTCAAGCCTCGGAAGAAGTAGCCTCTTCCGAAGTATAGGTGGCTTCAGAAGAACTTGTTCTTCCGAAGCCAACTAACCTTCAGAAGACAGTACTGTAAACTAGTGGACATAAGTATGGTCATCCTGACACTCTGCTGCCGACCTCTGATATACTACATGGCGTTTTCTCAAAAGCCATGTAGTTGACCATACTTTATTCCACTGTTCACCTTTATTAGTTAATACAGTTACTAACTTTAGTTAGTAACAAAAGGTAAGTCATGGACATGTCATGACTACCATATATTAGATAATATTTTATCTAAGATACCTTAACTCTAGCATTGTAGTATATGCTTTAGTCATAGGTTCCCAGCTGGTATCAAAGTATAACCGGCAGTAGGTAGTATTATATATATTTTCTTATTGTAACTCATAAGGATAAGCTTGTAAGAGTCTTGTAACACTTTGATTTGAGAAGTAATATATACAAGTACCTTGAAAATTATATCTTCGTGCTCTTTATTACTTAGTATATTATTATAAACTCTTAGAAAAGACTCTGCTTCATCTAATCTGAGTGTAGTATAAGTGAGCTGGAGAGAAAAACCAAGTTTTATTGATAAAACCAATCCTGGAACTTCCTTGTTATTGTTTTCTATAGGTTCATTTGGAATCTTGTTTTCTATTTCCTCTTCCATCCTTTTTAGCCTATCCACAAATTGTCACAACCCCGTTTATAGCGGAATCACGAGGATGTAACAGACGGGATCGTCATAACACATTGTTAAGTTAATAGAGATGCATTTAATGAAGAAGGTCAATGTGTCATGACGTCACTCGACACAATTGGAGACTTGTGCCGTGATTAGTCAGTTCCACGACAAACATAGTCAAAGAAAACAAGATGTAAATCCCACAACCCGGGAACAAGTGTTTAAACATGTGTAACAATTAAACCAAAATAACAGTTTATAACACTCAGAATGTCTAATGATGCAGTTCCTAGGGTTATCTCTAAGGCAACGTCCCTAGCCGTCCTCAGTGATTGTTACCTGAAAAGATATGCTCAAAAGGTCAACATTTTGTTATTGAGTTCGCAGGTTTAAATAGTAAACAAAAACTTGATGTTGTGTAAAGGTTTCGTAGGACATGCGTGCATACAGTTATAAGCAAGTACTATCACATGTAAACAGAGCATCACAACTAAACCTACGATGTACACACAGAACTTGTCGGAACATATTCACCCTAAGGCTCGTACCTGGCCACTGTCAGTTCCAACTAGTATACTAACAAACAAGGGTAGAGGTGTCAGCCCAATAGTACTATCAATACCTGTCCGTCGGCTCCAACACCGGAGTTAAATAGTTATGAATAAAGAACCACACAGACAACTCATGCATGTACTAGATAAATACTTACAAAACGGTAAACACAACAGTCCCAAAGATTGAATAAGTTCACAGCATAAAAAGGGTTGAGCATACTTTTCCCCTTGATGTTTGTAAATAATTGTAATAAAACGGGGTTGCGAAACTCACCTTAAAATGTCACAGGTCAACTTCCTCAACACACAGAGAAAGCTCTAAAAATATATAATTCACGCAAGCATTAATATAGCACCAAATATCGATGGCTAGAAAGGGTATAATCCTGTTAGTCCAGCCCTTAACATAGATCAAGGTTTTCCATCATTACACATATTAGTTTAATTCTTTTGTAAAGAGGTTTAATCAACATTATATGCAAAACTTGTCTTAGTTTAGATTATTTAGTCCCAACCTTTATTTATAAGTCTTAACAAAATATTTCAGCATACCTATCTGATTGCGCATCAGTCTTGTACAGGCTGTTTGGAAATCGAAACAACAACGAAACATCACATACAAGGTGTCATTTGAAAGATGAGACTTTAAATTAAACTCCAGAAAAAGAATCAGGTTCGTTTGACAAAATATGAGAAAGTTATGACACAAGGAATCAAGACCAATCTGCTGTCCAGATTCGTCAGTTTTGACCTTCAGTTTTGTTTGCTACGTTTGGAGAGCCAAACGATGTCGAAACGACATGAGACCACTTGGATTAGTTAGAGGACTCATGGGGAATAAGTTTAGACCCAGAGTTTGCCCCAATTGAGTTTATTTCGACCAAGATATCACTCGAACAAAATGACCTATTTTTCTAACAGCAAGCTGTCCAGATTGTTAGATTTGTTCCCTTGCGTTGTTTCGTTTCATTTAAACCATCAATCCTTTTGAGGAACAATTTTAGTTAGTTCAAAACGTTTTATAGGTTCAAAATCTTGATTAAGGGCAGTTCATCCAAGATTTCCAATCAATATCATGGATTCGATTACCATAGAATCCAAAATTAGGGTTTTTACCAAATGTCGAATCCGACGATTGTAACGCTAAGATTCTCACGATCTAGCACCAAAAACTAAAAATAAAAGATCTTTAGATGAAGTTTTCGAATATATATGATGATTATCATCTATTTGGAGTGAAACAAAGATTAAACTTCATCAAAACGAATTTCGCTTACCGTATCTTCGAAGATGAAGGTATATTGCTTGGTTTAAGGATCTTGGATGTTTTGTTTATCAAAAATCGATGGAAGCTTGAAGGATTGCATAATTTTTTAAAGTGTGATGAAGAAGAAGGGAAAAGAGAGAGTTTAGAGGTGGAGGTGGCCAGGGTTTCATGTAAAACCCAAGATAATTCACAAATGAGCCAAGGCAAGGGGGAATACCCCCTTTAATCCTTGGGGCCGCAAATTGGGAGGGGAGGAGGGCCTCCGGGCCCTTGACCCGTCCCATGAAACTCATCTCGTCTCGAACCGCTTGTCGTCCAATTTTTACGTTTTTGAATTCTATGCCTTAGTACGATTCCAACGGACTATTATATGCCATATAAATCATTTAATTTGTATTTTTTTTAGATTGAATTAAGTGTATTTACTAGGCTTTAGGCAAAGCCTATGGATGTAAGATTAGTTGAATTTTGACGTAAATTTTGTATTTTACTTTTTAGAAAAACCTTGATTGGGCTCAATACATAGGACCTCATAAAATGACAAGCCCACTAGTCACATACAGATATGAACTCCAGGCCCATCATAAAGACGTAGGCCCATTGGGCCAAAATTTGGGCCCAACAAGAAATGAACCATAAATCAAGACTAAGCGCAAATAAGGACAAAAATCAAAGTCAACGCTCTTATTATGGTGACGCATGTCACACAAATAACCTCATCTCAACGACGTCCCCCCTTAACCTTGCAGCACACATCTCCATAATATTGATCGCCTTACAAAATAATTTGTCACGTTCATCCTTTGCCCCTGCGTTAGATGCTTGCATGTAAGGCCCCGTTTCCCTGAAACCTCACAGTCGGTCAATCATAGCATTATTATATAAAACATTACCCATTTCATAAAAAAATTACAGCGAAATTAAGTTAATAAAAACCATTCATGCATATAACTAATGTTGCAAAATAATAAATCATTGTAAGTTAAGGTTACAAAATGATCAATTAATTGCATTACAATACAACAAAATCATTAAGCATGAATGGATGCCATTCTAGCCCAACGAGTAGCTTCCCCGTGTGCTATCCTCAGTAATAATTACCTGCCAACTGAAAATGCACAAAAGTCAGTGTTGCTGAGTGAGTTATAGTTTTATTAGTATTAGAGTACCTTCTATGATTTATTTACGAAAATATCCTTTTCGAATAAAATACAATACTTTCGTATGCGAACACACATCATACGTACATCTAGATAATATTCAATATTATCATCATTATATTTCTCATTCTTTCTTTTATTATTATCTTTCACTTTCCTTTCAGACCAATGTGCAATACCCTGAACATTGTGCGCGAACCTTATACTAGGCCGAAGTCTATAAATAGACCCCTAACATTGTGCACGAAGCATGACCCAGTACCTAGGGTATGCTACAAAAGTCATGTCAATATCAAAGATTGACCCTGTGTACATCCTTCGGTTAGCTAAACCGCACACAGTTGAGCTAACGACAACATGGTCGTGCACCTCCATTCAATTTGCTTGCAAGACTTTCATTCGTTCATTATGTTCTACTTTTCATTAACATTAATCTTTCACTTGATTAATAACAATACTTTATGTATACAAGCATAAACACTCCATGTAAAGTCACATAATAATATAATATGGAACACAAGAACATCCCAAAAACATACATAAAATAAACAAATATAAACATCAAGTCAAACCAGGGTCAAACCTTAAAATTCTATATTTCCCAAAATTTCAGAAAATTTTCTAAGTGTTCTAGGCGCATGAGGACTGCTTGGGAGCATTAGACTATGTGGGTGCATGTGCCTACACTTAGGCGCATCAACAGTTAGGCGCATGAGCAACCTTGGCCGCATGGGCACTATTTACGCGTATGACCCATCACTTAGGCGCATTAGCAACTTCTAGGTGCATGGACAACTGTTTGGGCGCATGAACTGGTACTTAGTATATTTTGGCAAATATCTTAGGCACATAGATACTGTTTGGACGCATGAGATACACTTAAGATTTCTAAGTCAAAGTTTAGGCACATAGACCCTATTTGGGCGCATGGCCAATAGTTTAACATATTTCTAAATTATTTTTATCCCCAATCTTCATTCTAACTTGTTCATAACTTAAATTTACCATAATAGGCACCTATAACTAACTTACACCCAGAACACACAAGAATCCATACACACATACATACGGTCAACATACATAACGGTTATAAAAACATTTTACATGCATTTTCAGCCCCAAAGAAGTTTAAAAACACATAAAACCCGGATCTAGAACTCACCTTTTGCATCCTTTGACCAAACTTCTTCAAATTTGAGCTCTCAAAAGTTCTAACACCTAAACATGCTAAAAGCACACAACCGAACACACATAAACACAGAAGAACGTGTAAAACTCGATCCCAAAGCTGAAAACTCAGCTGAAACCAAACAAAACGCATGAAAAACTCACTTTTAAGCCAATTATTCTTCTTTCTCCCTCTAAAACCAATTAACCCTGTTGTTCTCTCTCTCTAAAAACCGAAACATTTGATAGAACAACATAATGGGCGACCATGCCCTCCTTTTTAAACATAATAATATTAAAGTTTACCTATTGGGCAACTTTAACCCCTTGACTTGGATTATTTCACTTTTCTCTCTTTATTCTTTTCTTTTCTTTCCATTTTATTAAATTTACGGGTGTTACATTACACCACTGCACAATATTCAGAAAGTGCATCGCGTCTCCATCATCTTAGAACATATCAATCTGGTATGTTATCAACATCAAGATACTTTAACACATAGAATACGTGTCTGCATAAATACCCAATCCTTCTAAAATTTAGGCAGGAGCAGTCCATCTCTTGGGCATTGCTATTTATAGTAACATATTCAACGTCAAAAACTGTTTTCCATTAAGTTTTTCAATGGCAATATAATGTATCATCATATTACCGGAATAATAAATATAAGATACATTTTTATGACTACCTTAAAATCCTCCATGAAATTCAATATCTTGTCCTTATGTCTAGCTGTGAATAGATCATTACCATCTTCGGTGGTGAAATTTTTAGAAGCATACGATGAGTCAACCTTCCAAATTTCCTTTCTAACTTCTAAAAATACTTCACGTGTATATACCTTAGCTGCGTACAGCTCCAATTTTAGGTTTGTGTTAAAAGAAGGTGTGCTATACTTTGTCGCATGATCAAGTTTTTTCTGGTTGTATCGTTGGTCATCCATAGCAGCCCCAAAACTAACCATGAATTGTAGAAAGGCGTTTTCCGGATTAGCATATCTCCTAAAAAATGCATTTGCACTTTATGATCTTGATGTTGTTTTCATCAAACAATACATGGGGAGATCCCTGAAAAATCCCGAAATCCACCGTTCTCTTATATCAAGCATATCTTGCAACCACTTGTTGTCATGCAACTTGAAGTCATCCGTTATCTTTATCCAGCCTGCCTCAAATTGAGATGGTGTGAGATTCGTGTTCCAAACTAGTTTATTGATACGCTTTCTGATATCTGTATTTGCTAAAATATCTCCATAAATCTGTTGATGTTGCAAAATATTCGTATATAAATTCATATTAAGAAAATATTAACGTGCTAGTAAACCATATAAATACGGAAATATCATTATTAGTTACCTTAATTCGAAACTTGTCCATTATATGCCACATGCACAAACACTAAGATGATTCTGGTAGGACTGCCTCAACTGCCATCTTCACCGCCGGATCTTGATCAGTAAGAGCCATCTTTGGCTGCTTGTCATGTGCATGTTTGAACGCTTCCAAAATCCATTGATATGACTTAATGTTCTCCCTCTTAATCAAAGCTCCTCCAAATGTAATATTTTCCATGTGGTGATCAACTCCTATGAATGGTACAAACACCATCTTATACCTTCATGCCCAACCAATTCATCATTCATCATTTAAGATTTTTGAATAAATAATCTAACAATAAATGTATGAATGATAGTAGTGGTACATGTTTATACGTTAGGTTGCATCAAATGCAAGTATATCTCCAAATGCTTCATAATTGGCTTTTGAAAATTTATCCGCCCAAAATTAGAGAACCAATTCATTTTTTTTGTTTTGAAGTCAAATGCATAGTTTGGGTGATTATTCTTTCTCTTTGCCATTCTGTTTATCAGCATTTGTGCATCTCTTGACCCAATGTAAATATTCATATCTCTCTTAAAGTTTTTGAAATCTTCCACGTTTCCATGCACCTGGCTATGACCACCACTAGACAATGTTCTAAGTCTATAAGCAATACTTGGTCCTATATTAGAAGTTGACAGTCTTAGAATATACATTTTATCAGCTTATTGCAGTTTTCTTCTAGTTATACTAAAGTACGTTTTATCATCTTCTAATAGGTCGTGATTATGTGCCTCTATAAACTTATACAAACAATATTTTGTTGTTCCAGGCATGACTTTAAACTTCACACTTGCTTGGTAATTTGAAACTTTAAAGTTACTAATCTGTTTTGGACACCTTCCTTGTTTTTGTTTCAGTGTATCATATGGAATTGTCTTTGACTTTCCATATTTATTACATACGATTTAACGATGGGTGATATCTCTTTTCTTTCGTTTCATTGTTTTGCTTCTAGTTGAAAAACTAGCATTATCTGAATAGCAATCATACATCTCCTTAGCTTCCACAAAAGAAGAGTAAATAACACCAACAACGGGCTTAAGTTCTTGTGCTACTATTGGGATCCAATATGTCAATCCATTTGGTGAGTGAATTATTTTTGTATCGCCCTCTCCATAAGGCTGCTGATCCTATATGACAAAAAATTTAGCATTCATACCACGTTAGATGTCACTTCATCATTTTACTACTACCAGTAGAAAAAATATATCATCAAACCAGAAGTAGTAAATTAGAACAATTCTACTTACTCGGTTTTTCTATAATTGCTAATAATTACCCATTTGTTAATTTATAGTCATTCAATAAATTGTTGAAAAAATAAAAAAAGAGTGAAGCAAATGTAATGTCAGTTCAAATTTTTGTTATGCCCAATTATGATTTTGCACTCCCCATAATCATAGTTTGTGTGAGTTACTGATACAAAATGCCCGTTTTGTTTTTATGCGTATATGCATATTTTTCATCAGCTCTTTTATTTAATTAATATTTTCAGTCCATATTTAGTCTACCCTTCAGCAGTCTATCATGTTGTAGTTCTTTGAATCAATTTAACAGAGGGTGGATTTTTCTCTTCCTAATTCATTCCCTTTTCAACACCCGTAACCCATCATAACATCTAAATTTTCAAACAACCTATTTTTAATCCCAACCATACTTTTTCATGTGATATAAAACTATATGTTTTTCTCTATATATTCTGTTGAGGCAATTTTAGTTGTCATGAACAAGAATACCTGTGTCATCCCAGTTAGACAGTGTCTCAAATGTTGCATCATACATTCTTTTATCAGTGAGTCCCTTCATATCGTAAGAGCAATCGCCTTCATTAATGGGCTCAGTTATTACTCCCTTCCCTTTATTCTGATATCTAGAATCCAGTATGAGTAACTGCTGATATGACATTGTCAAATTCGGATCCTGGTCATTTCCTAGTCTACCATCATATCCAATATCTTCAATTGCTTCTGAATTCCCAATATCATTAGAGTTATCTTTGCTACTCGTTGCAACCATCTTGCATGTGTTTTCATTTTCCATATCCAAATTTGCTTATTGATCATATCCGCTGATGTTGTCCCAAATCCACCATCCCCATATGCAATTATGAAAATAAAACACGATCAATATGATATGTCACAGCTTGTTGATCTGTACCATCATTTAAAAAAACCTCAGTCGCTACTATCACATAATTTCTATTCAGGTTTTTTTTATTTTCATGTAATCGGCTTCTTAAACTTGGATGATAATGCAATAAAATGTTGGAACATTAATCATTACCCATAATGAGTCCGGGTAATTGAGCCAATTTCGTTGCACACCCAATCTGCTAATGATGTTTGGATTTGATTGCTTCTGATCACAAAACAAGACAGCACATAGAACATTAGGTCGATAGTTTACTGGTAAAGAGAGAACAATTACAATTCACAGCCCATTAACAAATTTAAATTCACTAATTTACCATATTACCCTTTTTATATTTATTGTTTATGTTAAAACTAATATATTTTTAAAAAATCTGATTGGTGGGTTTTAGTTCTCATAGTTTTTTCCAAAAAATATGGTTTCATATGAATGAATCCCTATTTGAGTATTCACATTTTCTACTTTTCTATGAGCGTATCTACTGTATTATAAAACTATATAAAATATTACTGTTAATTTGTATATTTAAAAAAGTTGTTCCTTTCTATAAATATTTTTATACTTTTTAAAGTGTTTGTGAGTAAAGAAGATAAAAAAGATAATAACAAATATATAAAAAAGTATTATTCTATTGAAAAAATAAATAAAATAATGATTTTTAGTGTAACTATAAGAATGAATGATAACATTAGATTCTCATGTGAATGTTCTTAAATATTTTGTTGATTTATTAATGCGTTTAAATTTTCTATAGAAAGGCGTTTTGATTTTCTATAGAAAGGGCTATAACATGTTATCTTAAATCATCCGATCCTATTCTTACACCTATGTTATTTCTACCAAGGGTCTTGAATCCTTACTCTTATTAAAAGAGTTATCGTGACAAACACACAAGATACTATTAAACCACATGCCTTCTGGTTTAGGTGTGTTACTGTAAATCGATCGTTGACCAATAGACGCTTGTTTGTGAAATTGATGTTTAGTAATCTCACTCTCATGTCTGAACACAAATTAATGTCTCGTATCCAGTTTCATAAGCGTACCTTACTCATGACATATTGCATATCGGGTTCACAAGTATGCTACACATATCTAGTATATAGTTTATGGTCTTTGTGGTTAAAATTATCTAAGTATATAGTTTATGGTCTTTGTGGTTAAAATTATCTAATGGCTCTTAAACTCACATAAAAACCAATCTTGAATATAAAAAAATAAGTTAAACTTCTTATGATTATGTAGTTTTGATAATTTCAAGTTACTAAAGACTTTAATATATTATGTAATATATCTTTTAAGATCATATAACATCTTAATATATTTGATTTTATTACAGTAAATGTGTTTGGGTAATCGAATAGGTATAACCTAATATAACTCTCTCAAACTCACGAATTAATATAATGGTAATCTCATACCATATCTTATACCCGAATAATCATTTCAAATATGTCAAGTTTTGTGTTTGTTCGTCGGACTTTGATTTTTTATGGTCCCAAGGTTGTTCATGTGGTCTCTTAAATCTGTAGTTAAAATTAGTTTTGCATGAAAGAAAATGTGAGTCAATCCTTATAATTGACCAATAAAGCATTCTAAAAGGCTTTTGCTAATTTTCTATAAACTCTAATAAAAATTCAAGTTAATGCAACCGGGACCCAATAACTGATACCAACTCATCTCACACGCTTGGGTGTACCCAATCTAGGGTGTGACATCTGTGGTTGATCTACCGAAAAACATCATTCATGCATCAAAAAGTGCACAGCTGCTCAGAAACCATGGGATGTTTTAAAGGCTAGTGATGCATGCAATTGTTATATATATTTTAATAGATTTTTTTGCACAAATTTAGTTTTAATTGATTATTACTTATACTAAATTACACACACAAAAGGCAATGTAGCTGTCATGTGTAATATAGCATCGGTAAGAACCGAGTATCAATCAGTGAGCACACCTAGCCTACTCAACAACCATAGTAATTGAATATCGGGATGAGTTTTGATTTGAGAAAATGATAATTTGCATTAGTGTAACCAATTTTTTTAGATTTTTTAAAACAATAATTTAAAGTAAAACTAAAAGTGAATTTGAGATTTTTGGATATAAACAGGGAATTAAGGGTATCATCTTAATTTGGATTATACTTATGTATTTATGATAAATTATGTAGTGTGATTAAAAATGCAAGTTAAAATTGTTATGTTAATGTTTATAAACATGAGCAAGCGTAGAGTTATCATAAATAAGATTTGTAATGACAAGGGAAGATGTATCGAGTCACTTACAACATAAACCATCGAGCCCCTAGTGATATAGGTAATTCTTGTGCATCCTAAAAGGCACAACCATGTGCTAATACAATGTTTACGACTGTTAACTGGCTCGTACGTTCAAAAGTGTGGGTGCAACCCATGTTCTCAGGGGTGCAACCCATGTTCCAACGGGCACAACCCATGATCCAAGAGGCACAATCCCGTGTTTATGGTAGGGCACGTCCCCCGTGCTTGCATTTTAGGGGACAATACTTTTGTCCCTTCAGACTACCATACATGGGGGTGTGCTAATTTTTGCACAAGGGTGTGTTTCATGCTAGGTATGGGGGCGTGCTTAATGAAGCACAACCCCATGCTTGGACTTCAAAGCTTGGTTTTCTTTAATTTATTCTTAATTATGCTCATTATGTTCATCTTAGTCTTTTGAAAGGCTGAAAGCACAATTGTCACATCCCAACCTTAACGGCGGAAGCGTCGAGATGTGAGGGTTATGATTGTTCATGCCACACAACGACTATTAGAAGTGTCATTATTATAAAACATCAATGTTCATAACACAAATGTAGAAATAACATAAATCTTCCAAAGATAATAAAACATAGAAAAGTTGACATAGGAATAATAAGTGTCTTTTGATTATTAATCTGGGTCCAACCCTAGAATGCAATAAGTGTTCAAAACAAGTTAAGCGTTACCATTTCCTGAAACATGTTAAAAATAAAGGGTCAACATAATCTTGGTGAGTTTTCCATAGTTTTCATACATAATTATATATAAAAGATGACAATTCATGTCATAAGTTAGTGAATAAAGTAATTAGGGATGTATGAACAGATGTAACAATCAAACGTTGACAGATTACAAGATTACAAATTTACAAGATTAAACGATTAGCTAAGTGTACTTGTATTAACCAAGTAGGCTTGTCAGGCCCATAGATCTATGACGTCGCCAGGCTAGCAATAGTTAATGATTGTACATATAATAGTCATCACATGGTAATTACTAAAGTTCAACTAACCACGACAAACAAGATGAATTGCCCAAATGTTTACAAGATTCAAACGAGTTTACAAGTGCAATGATCATAATGTTAACATGTTTCACTCCAAAGTGTGAAAATAAATAAAAGGGGTATGGAAAAACTCACATGATAATAAATGATGAACAAATAATAAGCCTTGTATATAACGCCGAGGATTCATTAACGTTCACCTAAATGAAACGTCATATTAAGTTAATCATGGTGATTTTGGTGTTATGTCCATATACATTTGTCCATGATTTTCATTGATGTAGGTTATTGTTATCTTGGTAATTAAATAATTTGAATAAGAATTTTAGTGTTTGACACTATTAATAAAAGTAAAACTTTTATTATTAGATGATCTTTATTTTCTATTTAATAGAATAGTAATTTCATAGATTAAAAAGTTTAAACTAATCATTATAATACATGTTCATTCTAATTAGTTCCATATATATTTATCTTCTTAAAATATATATGTAACAAATTTGTAACCAAGTTTTATAACAATAATGAATTCATTATATTATAGCTATTTAAAAATTACATGAGATTTATTACGATTTCAAGTTAATAACAAATAATATTTTGTAGGCTTAAATGATTATAAAATTTCTATAAATTTCAATAAGTGTACACATGTGTACATATATATAAATTTTCTTTTATACAATTTAAAATTATAAATATATAAAAATGTTAAAACTTTTGGGAATTAAAGGAAATTTCTTTCCTTATGGGTTAAAATTAATAATAAATTATATATCATTCCAAAATATAAGGATTAAAACTTTATTAACCAATTTTCCTAAGAAAATTAAAAGAAAAATAGTTTTATTTGTTTCTTGGTTAAAAATAATTTTTATATTATTAATAATAATACTTAAACATTTTCTGAAATTTAAAATGTTGCTAAAACCCATAAAAAATATTGGCAGGGGGTCAGGGTCAAACCCGGGACCTCCTGCCTAACAACTCTTGTTTTAAACTGGTTGGGCTACGGCCCAACTGGTGTTATGAAACGACATCTTTGGTTTAAAAGCCATTTCCTAGAAAATCCCCAATTTCAGAGTAAGAACCCTAATTCGATTTGGATCAAATTGGCGATAAATTCGATAATGTTAAAGATTATAATCATAGGGCTTTTGTTCTTTATGATTAAATGGACAAAAAGACTCGTTTAATTACCTGTTTGGTGTCATGGTTGGTGGTTTTAGGTTCGAACGGGCTTGCGACGGTTCTTGATTTCAAATTCGTTGTGTGTATGTGTGTTTTGAGCAATTGAGGGTTCAGAGAGTTGGAAAGGAAAAACTGAAACCTTTCCCCTCTATTATATAGCTTTGATTTGCACCGATTCATGTCTAACAAGTTCGGGTTAAACCCGAAAGCTTTCGGTTGCAATTTGAGGTTTAATTGTTTGTCTTAAATGAAATTAATCATATCATTGATTTGTAATTGATTGGGCGAACGTGTGTGTCCATTTAATTTTATTTTGATTGTGATTTTAGTGCTAAATCGGTTATGGCTTCGAATGGTTTTGATCTCGGGTTTAATGGTCCCCATTTGTTATTTAACATCCGAATTAACTTGTTCCATTGCGTTTAATATGTGACTACGAATGTTTTGGTGTACTATGAACTAACAAACGAGGCTTAAAACAGGGTTTGGAGCGTCGGCCGGAGCCGCGACCGGAGATGGCCGGCTCCTTCCGAAAATACGAGGGGGGGAAGAAGAAAGGGGGTTTGGTTTTTTAATTATTTACAACCGGGTCCCTGTAGTTTTCGATTTATAAACTTTAAAACCAAAGTTCATGTTTTAGTTTTAAAACAAGTTACAGTTTAGTCCCTGTGGTTTTAATTTTAATATTTCATGCCAAAGATTACAAATTACAAGTTTTCTAACATTTTAAATAATAAGACTTATATAATTTTTATTTATTTACAAGATTACCCTTAATATGATTATTATTATTATCATTATTATTATTATGATTATTATTATTATTATCATTATTATTATTATTATTACTATTATTATTATTATTATTATTATATTATTATTATTATATTATTATTATCATTATTATTATTATTATTACTATTATTATTATTATTATTATTATTATTATTATTATTATTATTATTATTATTATCAATTATCCGACATTTACTTACCTCAAAATTTTACAAACGAATCCTCGTGATTGCATTAATAACAACCAAACACTTACAAGAGATAACGATGATTAACAATCGTTAAATAGAAATTACGAGAGGTCACAGTCTTCCTAAGTTTAAGGAATTTCGTCCTGAAATTAAAAACAAGACTAAACGAAAAGACAGGGATATTTCTTCTTCATGTGATCTTCGCGTTCCAAAGTGAACTCAACCCCACGTTTGTTTTCCCAACGGACTTTGACGATTAGTGTGGTAGTTGTTCGGGTCTTCTTCAGGGTTCGATCCATGATCTCGACAGGCTTCTCAACGAAATACAATGACTCATCTATTTGGATTTCTTCTAGAGGAGCATGCAAATCTTCATCAGCCAGGCATTTCCTCAGGTTTGAGACATGGAAGAGAGGATGAACTCCGCTAAGTTCAGAAAGTAGTTCCAATTTGTAAGCCACTTTCCCAATTCTTTTTAGAATCTTGAAAGGCCCAACAAAATGTGGGGCTAACTTACCCTTCTTCCCAAAGCGAACAACACCCTTCCATGGGGAGACCTTAAGAAGGACCATGTCATCGAATTGAAATTCCAATGGTGTGCATCATTTATCGGCATAACTCTTTTGACGACTTCTAGCCACCTTTAGGTTATTTCGAATTGTGGAAACTTTATCGGTCGTTTCTTGAATAAGTTCAGGACCAGTGATGAAGTTCTCACCAATGTCAGTCCAACAAATCGGAGAACGACATTTATGACCATACGAAGCCTCGAATGGTGCCATCTTGATACTCGAGTGATAACTATTGTTATACGAAAATTCTGCCAAAGGGAGATGCGTATCCCAGTCACCACCAAAATCAAGGACACAAAGGCGCAATAAATCCTCAAGAGTTTGGATTGTTCGCTCGGTTTGACCATCCGTTTTAGGATGGTAAGGCGTGCTTAAATCTAGTTGGGTACCCAAGAGTTCTTGCATCGTAGACCAGAAATGCGAAGTGAAACGAGCATCAAGATCGGAAATAATGTGCAACGGCGCGCCATGACTACTCACAATTTCATCGATGTAGATTCGAGCCAGTCTTGAAACCTTGTAAGTGTCTCGTATTGGTATGAAATGTGTCGTTTTGGTCAATCGGTCAACAATCACCTATATACTATCATGGCCACGAGAGGTACGTGGTAACTTGGTTATGAAATCCATGGATATGTGTTCCCATTTGCACATAGGGATTTCGGGTTGTTCAAGTAAACCACTAGGCCGTTGATGTTCAGCCTTGACCCTCGTATATGTAAGACATTTGAAAACATACAATGCAATATCCTTCTTCATGCCAGGCCACCAATATTGGCCATGTAGATCCATGTACATTTTATCCGACCCGGGATGAATAGAATATCGGGTTTGATGAGCTTCGTTCATGATGAAGTGACGGAGATTATCGCAATTCGGGATCCAAAGTCGATTCAAGAAATACCACATGTCGTTCGGTTTTGTCTCCAGTTGTGACCAAACGTTTAATGCTAAATCCTCATCTCTCCCTTCCTCGGTTAGCACTGCTTGTTGAGCCTCGTGAATGCATAACTCGAGATCACTATCAATACTTATGTTTTGAAGCATAATAGTAGCCTCGTTAACATCCACGTGAATCTCAGTATCAAATTCCTTTAACGTGTCAAACCACTGCCTTCGATCTCGGATTTCTTGAAGCGAGACAGTCTTGTTGTGGACCTTGCGACTCAGCTCGTCGGCGACAACATTCGCCTTTCCAGGGTGATAGCGAATGTCGCAGTCGTAGTCACTAATCAACTCGATCCAACGTCTTTGTCTCATGTTGAGATCCTTTTGATTGAACACGTGTTGGAGACTCTTATGATCTGTGTAGACTATGCATTGCGTCCCATAGAGATAGTGCCGCCAAATCTTCAAAGCAAAAACCATGACACCAAGTTCAAGATCATGGGTTGTATAGTTCACTTCATGAAACTTCAATTGTCTTGACGCGTATGCTATGACCTTTCCTCGTTGCATGAGAACACAACCAAGACCTTGACTAGAGGCATCATAGTGACGGTAAAATCGTCGTTTCCATCGGGTAGTGTTAGAATATGAGCGTTTCACAACTTGCGTTTCAACGTCTCGAAGGCCACTTCTTGTTTAGGTCCCCATTCAAAGAGTCGATTCTTTTGAGTTAGCGCCATAAGTGGTTTAGCACTCTTCGAAAAGTTTGCAATGAACCTACGGTAATAACCCGCTAAACCCAGAAAAGAACGAACTTCGGTTGGGGTTGTGGGAACACACCAATATTTCACGGCTTCTATTTTAGTAGGGTCGACGTGAATTCCTTGGCTATTCACCACATGACCTAAGAATTGGACTTCTTCAAGCTAGAATTCACACTTATAGAACTTGGCGTACGGTTGTTCCTTCTTTAAAAGTTCGAGAACTTGTCGCAAGTGCAACTCATGGTCGGTTTTTGTCTTGGAATAGATAAGAATATCATCGATGAACATGATCATGAATTTGTCCAAGTACAATTTGCATACTCGATTCATGAGATCCATGAACACAGCTGGTGCATTGGTCAAGCCAAAAGGCATAACCATGAACTCGTAATGTCCACATTGAGTACGGAAAGCGGTTTTTGGAATATCGTCATCGTGAACACGTAGTTGATGATATCCAGAATGTAGACCGATCTTCGAGAATTGCGTAGCTCCTTGAAGTTGATCGAAGGGATCATCGATTCGAGGAAGAGGATATTGGTTTTTGATAGTAAGCTTATTGAGTTCCCGGTAATCGATGCACATACGGAAAGAACCATCTTTCTTCTTCACAAACAGCACAGGTGCACCCTATGGTGAAGAGCTAGGTCGAATAAAACCCTTATTGGTCAACTCTTACAGTTGACTAGCTAGTTCTTGTATTTTAGACGGTGCAAGATGATAAGGTGACTTAGCCACAGGGTTTGCACCAGGGATCAAGTCAATCTTGAACTCAACTTCTCGTACGGGAGGTAACCCACTAAGATCCTCGGGAAACACCTCGGGAAAATCTCGCACGACAGGAATATCCTTCAGTTCTTTACCCATGGCTTTTGTGTTGACTACGTAAGCCATGAAAGCTATGTAGTTCTTACTTAAGCACTTTTGGGCCTTGATACAAGACATAAGTTTGAGTCCTTGAGATGATTTCTCCCCAAAGACTTTCAAAGTATCACCCGATGGTAAAGGAATTCGAATGCACTTCTCGAAGCATATGATTTCCACGTGTTGCTTGGCTAACCAATCCATGGTGATATTAACATCGAAGCTCCCCAGTTGCAAAGGAATAAGGTCGATGAGAAACTTTTGCTCGTTAAGACTCAAGGTACAATAGCGTATCACGACGTCGACGACGATCGATTTTCCATCGGCGACTTCGACCGTAAAGAATATTTCTAGATTTGAACGGGGCTTAGAAAGAATAGGCTCAAACTCTAAAGACATGAAACTTTTATCCGCACCCGAATCAAATAGTACAGAAGCATAATGGGTATTTACAAAATACATACCTGTTCAGTAATGACCTATTATCGGTATAATGAACTCAGGTAGGAATTTTACTAGACAAAAAACGATTAAAAGAATTAATGACGTACCATTCACCACGTCGTTGTTGGCTTGAGCTTGGTTGGCGTTGATGTTAAAGGCCCTTCCACCAGCCGGTGGCACAGTTCCCGCATTGCGAGGACATTGTGGACGAAAATGTCCAGGCTCGCTACAGTTGTAGCAGGCTTGATTAGCAAGCAGCGCAACATTGTTCGGGGCACGAAGGCAAGTGGCCACCAGATGCCCATACTTCCCGCACAACGAGCAAACTCGGAAGGGAGTGTTACTTGCGTGATGGTACTAGCAAGTAGTGCACATCAGATGCGGCCCAGTATAAGCCCTCGCCACGGGGGCTTGATTTGCAATGATAGCTTGCCTTTAAGGGACATTTGGTGCTGTCACCACTTAATTACGAGTCAGTATGAACTTGTGCTTTTTGCTTTTGAAAGAGGACTTGACCTTCACATCCTTTGTAGCCTCGGGAGTCACCTTCGCAGCAGTTTTGTCACCTTTCACCGACAAAGTTCCAGCCCTAATATGGTTTTCAGTGAGTTGGGCGGTGATATTAATCGCCTCCTCCATTGTTGTGGGCCTACTACCCACCACAACATCTTGGATTTGAGGTGGTACCCCTAAATGAACTTCTCGATGTTGCGGGGCACGATATCCACCATGTGAGGTAGGTGCATGCTCAACTCATGATGCCAGGTGGAATAAGCCAAATGGTTGCCACTGTCTTGATTGAGCTTCCAGAACTCTTACTCTAGCTTTTGCAATTCACTCCTTGGGCAGAACTTTTGGATCATTATGTCCTTAAATTCTTCCAAAGGCAACGCCAAGGCAACTTCAATCCCTCGATTCCTTTTCTCACTATTCCACCACTTGAGTGCCCGTTGTTGAAGGACACTTGTAGCATACCGGACCTTGACTTCATCGGGACACTCTCTGATGATAAACGTATTTTCCATACTTTCGAACCACTCGAGAAGACCAGTGGCTCATTCTTTTCCACTAAAGTTAGTGGGTTTGCACGAGTTGAAATGCCTGAACGTGCAGGTGCGGTTGTTTTCACCATGATTGTTACTATTTTCCCCATGGCCATTGTTACCCACACCATCATTGTTTCCATGGACGTTGTTGCTATTGTTGGCCATTAGGGTGCTGCTAAGTTTAGCAACCATCATCGGGAGTACGACAACCATTTGCCGGGCGTTGCAGCGAGTTTACGATCGGAGGTCGCACGCTTTCCTTGATGGTGAGACATTCTATAAGATAAATAAAGGAGATATTAGTATTCAGAGATGAATCAGTTAAAAGAAAACAGGAATTCAAGATACTTATAAATATACACAGGGTGGTTACAATTGGTATCACATAGCCAATAGGAACATGGACACGTCGAGGTGACTTAATCCCAATTTCCTCGAGGAAGATGTGTATGTTGACCATAATTTAGCACTCATCCTAGAAATCCCCATGTAAGCATAACAGGTCTCGCAATGAGATTTATACGAAATGCTTGCCTTAGCCCGAGGGCCTTTTGCAAGGAAATCTACAATACAGGTGTTTATGTGTCACACACTTCCCTAAGGTTATTAGAATTAAAACCTCGATGAGATTTTTCAAGATTTAGACATATCGTCTTAGGAATTGTTCCACTCGCTAAGATACATAGATTTCCACACATAGTCGAGAATAAGATTAAAATAGATTAGATGCGTAAGACATAAAGGCATAAGGGAGGATTAGGAAGTTGAGGTTTACAAGGTTCAAGGCATAATCCTAAGGCACTATTTATAGATATAAACAAATAGCATGTAAAGGATTTAGCATGTAACAAGGAACACATAAGATAAACATATAAGCAAGTTTACAAGATCATAACGAGTTTTCATGAAAGGGTCCCTAGGTTAACCATAGTCTAGGCCACCATTTCTAATAACCTACATCCAATAGTTATGGGCTCTGATACTAATCTGTCACACCCCAACCTTAACAGCGGAAACGTCGAGATGTGAGGGTTAAGATTGTTCATGCCACACAACGACTATTAAAAGTGTCATTATTATAAAAAAACAATGTTCATAACACAAATGTAGAAATAACATAAGTCTTCTAAAGATAATAAAACATAGAAAAGTTGACATAGGAATAATAAGTGTCTTTTGATTATTAATCTAGGTCCAACCCTAGAATGCAACAAGTCTTCAAAACAAGCTAAGCGTTACCATTTCCAGAAACATGTTAAAAATAAAGGGTCAACATAATGTTGGTGAGTTTTCTATAGTTTTCATACATAATTATATATAAAAGATGGCAATTCATGTCATAAGTTAGTGAATAAAGTAATTAGGGATGTATGAACAGATGTAACAATCAAACCTTGACAGATTACAAGATTACAAGATTAAACGATTAGCTAAGTGTACCTGGATTAACCAAGTAGGCTTGTCAAACCCATAGATCTATGATGTCGCCAGGCTAGCAATAGTTAATGATGTACATATAATAGTCATCATATGGTAATTACTAAAGTTCAACTAACCACGACAAACAAGATGAATTGCCCAAATGTTTACAAGATTCAAACGAGTTTACAAGTGCAATGATCATAAGGTTAACATGTTTCACCTCAAAGTGTAAAATAAATAAAAGGGGTATGGAAAAACTCACATGATAATAAAGAATGAACAAATAATAAGCCTTGTATATAACGACGAGGATTCGGTAATGTTCACCTAAATGAAACGTCATATTAAGTTAATCATGGTGATTTTGGTGTTATGTCCATATACATTTGTCCATGATTTTCATGGATGTAAGTTATTGTTATCTTGATAATTAAATAATTTGAATAAGAATTTTAGTGTTCGACACTATTAATAAAAGTAAAACTTTTATTATTAAATGATCATTATTTTCTAATTAATAGAATAGCAATTTCATAGATTAAATAGTTTAAACTAATCATTATAATTCATGTTCATTCTAAGTAGTTCCATATATATTTATCTTCTTAAAATATATATGTAACAAATTTGTAACCAAGTTTTATAACAATAATGAATTCATTATATTATAGCTATTAAAAATTTACATGAGATTTATTACGATTTCAAGTTAATAATAAATAATATTTTGTAGGCTTAAATGATTATAATATTTCCATAAATTTCAATAAGTGTACACATTTGAACATATATATAAATTTTCTTTTATACAATTTAAAATTATAAATACATTAAAATGTTGAAACTCTTGGGAATTAAAGGAAACTAGTTATTTCTCCCGCGCGTTGCCGCGGGAGCTTGATACAATTATTCGTCCTCATCCATCATCATCGACCCATAGATGTTACCAGCCCATAGTGAATCCACAAAGGGGAAAACAAACGATCGCCATCGAGAGGGCGTGGTGACAGCTACATCGCCACAACCTACACAAACCAGACCAACTAAATAGCAACAGGAATAACCATAGCAACATCGTCTGAGACGAATCTTGATCCGTCAGCATCGACAAGTAAAAAAAGGGCGGTCTCAGACGGATCCTCGTCCATCATCATCGACCCATAGATGTTACCGGCTGTTCAATGTATATGTCATAACTAACGGGAATGGTTAAACTTAATACATAGACACAAAATGCTGCAATTTTAATCTTCCAAAGTGAAGAAGAAGAACAATCAGATATATCAACTTACATGAACTGTTTGCATCTGATGCAAGTCCGCAAGCGCTTTTTGCTTCCACTGTCATTGTAAGAAGTAAAAGATATTATTACATATCATATTCATAAGATTAAAAAACGCATTCATTTTAAATAGCTACAAATATACAACTTGCAAAAAGATGATGGAGCACAAAACTGTAAGCATAGAAAGTTCTGCAATAGATAATAAATGTAATAGAAAACAGCCACATTAATGAATTCCTATAGCATGACATGAATCATAAAAGTCTAAAAAATATAAGTTCACTTATATCGCTTGCAGAATCTGACAGATTTACAAGATTCAAAATGTTATTGAGAAGCAACAACGACAAACGTGAATTTGAATAGCATACATCGATGAGTAGTTAAACTCCAAAAATTTATAGGTCAACCATGGCACATACATTACAATTCTCATTGGTCAGACAATGAGAAGAATACTGGTAGACCAATTTATGCAGTGTGCATACCGATTGGTTTGTAGCCCAGCGTTCATAATGGTGGGTGTATCGCTCAAGAGAATTCTTTGCCATCTCTATTCGACGTTCAGATTCATCATACTGCAAGTAAATGGAAATGCACGATCAACTGTTGGATTTCAAAACTAAAAATGAAAAATCCTGATGTTTTGCACCAAAATATGATTAGTTATTACAGCGCCCTCTTGCTTTGCAGACTCGTAATGATTGCAAGCATAAAAGCCACCGGTTCTCTCCCCATGATCCGACCATTGGCCATGACACAACCTACATGTGCATTTATTTTTAAAAATATATCACAATTATACATAAAAGTACAACAAAAATCAATGAATAAAAGTGCACAAACATTGTCACACAAGTCGCTTGGGTTTAAAAATTCACCATAGAAAAGTACTGGAAGAGATCATTTCAGTCAATTCGGGTCGAATCGGGTTATGCTTCATCTCTAACAGGTCAAAGGGGTAACACAATACCTAATCATTTGAGGATATTTTTACTCCATAAAACCAACTAAATCGTTTTATTAAAAATATTATTTAAACAGTATAATTTTTTAGATTATATTCAACAATTATTTTGTAAAAATATTAATGATCTTTTAGCAAAAGAATTGTTTGGGTCAAACTGACCGAAAAGTTCTGACCCGTTTCAAGACCTTATCCAGCCCGTCCATTTTTTCACCTATAGGTAATATCTAAGATACATAAATACCTCGGTCAAAACAATATTAAAAAAATTACATCTTACCAGCAAAACTCATATTTGCATGGGGGATTGCAAGTCATGTGCATACAGCCTTGGTTTTTCTCAATTGGACATTTACACTTTGGAGAAGGCTTAGAATTAGCTAGGATCCTGAAATCCATCACACAAATGTCAACAAAACATTCTAAAATTTTAATATAACATTTAACATGTGTAACATTTACCAATTCATATTTTCAGACTCTGTACTGTTTTTCATTATCCACTTGGCCACGGTTTCACATCCACGGGGTGATGAGCTTCTTCTGTACACTACAATGATAGCTGTGAATTAAAAACCTTGCCATCTATGAAGCAAGAACATAACCTATTTTATTCATTCATAAACTAAGTAAAAAAAGTTATAAATGATAATACTCACATTCCAACAAAAGTTGTATGAGCAATGGCACGTTACATCATAGCTTCCGCTTCCAAGATCAAACTCAATGGCACAGTCACAGCCGGGAGCAGGGCACCACTTCGTCTATCAATAAAGTAAAAGATAAAAAAAATCTAAATTCTAGAAAAGAATTTTTTTGGACAATCAGATCTTTTAAGTGTTTGGCGATTTTGGAATTATAAAGAACTAAATGACAAAATGGCCAAGAATGATTTTTTTGTTAAGAATGGGTAAGATGTTTTGTGAAATATGAGTATCTAATTAAGTTAAAGGGAACAAAAAGATAATAATCACTTCTGTAGAAACTAATTGTACTTTTCCAGGTCTAAATATCATCCCTTATATATTTCTTCTACTGTGCACTCCAGTTGGCGATTAACTTAAACGACTTAAGATCATTAAACACATCTTAATTTGAAAAAGCACCAGTAATATACTATTAAAAACCATACAACTTAAGTCCACATATAAACAGTCTCTCCAATCCAAAAAGATAATAGATTGCTTGATTAAAAGGTGAAATTATGCATACCAGTTTTGCTAGAATATATATGCCCAGGAAGGAATGTCATAAACTGTTCACAATCATCTCTCAAAGCCTTCATTTCTGATGCAAACCACACAGAACCTGTACATCAAGATCTAAGTTTATGTGAAATTCATAAGAAGTAGTACCTTTGACAATGATTTCAGTCATAAAAACAACTCCTAGCCAGGTAAACTGGTGAAGCAAATAACAACCTCCTAGCCAGGTAAACTATTAAATAAGACTTCTTTTTTTAAGCACCTGCATTCAATGACGACGGGGTAGCAAATCAAAATGAAAAACTCACGTTGGGGGGCTTATGTTGTTGGTCAGTTTCTCTGGGGCAAGTTTATGAGATCGAAATGCCTAGGCCCAATGCTCACCCCTACGCGCCTTGTTTCCCCTTGTGCTTTTACAACTATGGTATGTTTGGATATAATATATACATATTTTACAACTTGCACTCCCTATGTTGCAATAAAAGAGAAGTTTTACCTTGTTAAGTACACAATTTTCAAATGCAAAAGTAGTATGGTTTTAACAGAACTACAACACTACCATTCTTCAAATTCTGCTGCTAGTGATACAAACTTTACTAATCACATTTGAACAAAAAGCTTCAAATACATTTCAATCTTAATGTCAAACCATACCCATGTATTTGGTAACCACAAAATCAAAAATTTCTTAACACCAAAGTGTTAGCTAAACACTAATTTCTCCTCATTCCAAGCACCACAAACCCAAACCAACAAATTTACAAAACTTCAAGTTCCCAATTACTCAAAACAATAAATAAAAACAAAAAAAATGCTGAACCTCACTTTTTCCTTCTCTTTCTTCGACACAAGAGTTGCAACAAAAACAGTCAACTACAGATATGAATCAAGATTAGGGTAAATAGAAATCATACATGAAACTCAATATAATAGCTCATTCAAACACCTATAAAACTCTTATCAAGTTTACAATCACACAGATGGATAAAGATGGTACCTTAGATATTGCTTGGGTACATGAACACTCTAACCCTAGATCCCTGCAAAAACAAAAATACAACTTTCAAACAACAAAAAAACACACCAAACGCAACTAAACGTTATAACTTCAAAGTTCATAATACCATAGATTTGGCTGGGAGATTAGACTTGAACTTAGCTCGCACAACACCAGTGTTACCATGAGGCCTTGTAACTTTCCCCCAAATACACAGATAATGTGATCCATTCCTCTTCACTTTAGCTTTGTAAACGTACGCCATGCGTTTCCCTTCGTTCCACGCTACCTCCTCCTTGGTGTTCACTCCTTCAATTTGAATCAAAGACGTATTTGGATACTGATTCGACTTTGACCTAATCAAAATCACACAAAATACAACAGATATCTGATTTCAATTTCAAAATCGATAAACAAATACGAAATTTCTCAAATTACAGATCCATCATGAACTTTATTGTACCTCTTGTAGCCGAGAATCGTTCCTCTGGTGTAGAGTCTAAAATTGAAAAAGAAAATGTTTAAAAGAAGTGAGTTTTGTACGGATTTGAATATGAGTTGGAGATTAGGGTTTATACGAATGCATTATACCTGACGCGTTCTCCTTGACGATCCTTCACTGTTGATGTAGCAGCAGCAAGCACTCAAGCAGCCAAGCAGCAAGCTGCGATTGATGTAGCAGCAGCAAGCAGCCACCAGGAACCGAGAAAAGAGGCGCGCAGGCCGCAGATCGGTGGTGATCGGCGGTGATGGTGGTGAGAGGTGGGAGATTTGGGTGCGCAGAGGAGAGCCGGAGAAGAAGAGAAACGCAGTGGCACCTGGCGCACACGTGAAAGACACGTGAAGAAACCCCCAAAATCCACCGACATCTTAGATTAATAGTAATAGAAATTTCTTTCATTATGGGTTAAAATTAATAATAAATTATATATCATTACAAAATACAAGGATTTAAACTTTATTAACCAATTTTCCTAAAATATTAAAAGAAAAAAGTTTTATTTGTTTCTTGGTTAAAAATAATTTTTATATTATTAATAATAATACTTAAACATTTTCTAAAATTTAAAATGTTGCTAAAACCCATTAAAATATTGGCAGGGGGCCAGGGTCGAACCCGAGACCTCCTGCCTAATAACTCTTGTTTTAAACCGGTTGGGCTACGGCCCAACTGGTGTTATGAAATGAAATCTTTGGTTTAAAAGCCTTTTTCCAGAAAATCCCCAATTTCAGACTAAGAACCCTAATTCGATTTGGATCAAATTGATCATAAATTCGATAATGTTAAAGATTATAATCATAGGGCTTTTGTTCCTCATGATAAAACGAACAAAAAGACTCATTTAATTACCTGTTTGGTGTCGTGGTTGGTGGTTTTAGGTTCGAACGAGCTTGCGACGGTTCTTGATTTCAAATTCGTTGTGTGTGTGTGTGTGTGTTTCGAGCAATTGAGGGTTCAGAGAGTTGGAAAGTAACAACTGAAACCTTTCCCCTCTATTATATAGCTTTGATTTACACCGATTCATGTCTAACAAGTTCGGGATAAACCCGAAAGCTTTCGGTTGCAATTCGAGGTTAAATTGTTTGTCTTAAATGAAATTAATCATATCATTGATTTGTAATTGATTGGGCGGACATGTGTGTCCATTTAATTTCATTTTGATTGTGATTTTAGTGCTAAATCGGTTATGGCTTCGAATGGTTTTGATCTCGGGTTTAATGGCCCCCATTTGTTATTTAACATCCGAATTAACTTGTTCCATTACGTTTAATATGTGACTACGAATGTTTTGGTGTATTTTGAACTAACAAACGAGGCTTAAAACAAGGTTTGGAGAGTTGGCCGGAGTCACGACCAGAGATGGCCGGCTCCTGCCGGAAATACGAGGAGGGGGGGGAGGAAGAAAGGTGGTTTGGTTTTTTAATTATTTACAACTTGGTCCTTGTAGTTTTCGATTTATAAACTTTAAAACCAAAGTTCATGTTTTAGTTTTAAAACAAGTTACAGTTTAGTCCCTGTGGTTTTAATTTTAATATTTCATGCCAAATATTACAAATTACAAGTTTTCTAACATTTTAAATAATAAGTCTTATATAATTTTTATTTATTTACAAGATTACCCTTAATATGATTATTATTATTAGCATTATTATTATTATGATTATTATTATTATTATTATCATTATTATTATTATTACCATTATTATTATTATTATTATTATTATTATCAATTATCTGACATTTAGTTACCTTAAAATTTTACAAACGAATCCTCGTGATTGCATTAATAACAACCAAACACTTACAAGAGATAACGATGATTAACAATCGTTAAATAGAAATTACGAGAGGTCACAACAATTTAACACTTTTAAGTCTATTTTTATCTTTTAAGTAAGAGTTTAAGGAATAAATGATTTGTTTTTGATATGTTTCAATGTATAATTTGGAGTACATCAATTAGATATGAAGGAAATGAAGACATGAAGAAGAACAAAAGAGATGTCTTCAAACAAAAGTTTGAGAACTTAGTTTTATTAGGGGCGAATCAATGATAGCCGTACATCTTAGTTTGAATGAATTGGAAGTTCTAAACTCAACCAGGATAACCTTGAAAAATGCATTCCCTTATCAAATAATATATAGATATGATATACAAAGACAATTCATTGGCATCTATTCTAAAGATGACGATTGGTCAAAGAGTTAAGGTAGAACTGTAACAACTTAGCCTTAATGGATTACAATATCAAGTGAAAAGAAAAAACTCAAATCATGTGAGAAATACAAGGATGCGAGAACTCCAAGATGATGGATAAAATCTTATCGTGTGAAAGCTTGGAGTTGTCGAGCAAGAACTTAAAGTTCTCGCGTGAGAACATCTGGATAGTATAAATAGATGTTTTTCCTTTGTACTTCATTATGTGTGTTAATTTGTAAAGGTGCTCTGAGGGTGAGAGAGCAGAGAGTTGTGTGATAAGCCACCCGAGAGGAGCTCACCTCAGGTGGATCGAGCTTAAACAATGTAAACTCCTTTGGTATTGTAATCGTTTGATTAATAATATTCGATTGAGTTTGTTTATTGGTCGTTGATATCACACACACACCTCCATCTTAATTTGATTATCAAGTGCAACAATATGTGGAATCGATCGTGACGAGGACTTTACAGTTTGTATCAAAGCAAGGTGTTGCTCTTGATGCATGGATTTTCATTCTTGGATCATCCGTTTAAGACGTTAAACATGGAGGTTGAAGATCTAAAGGTTTAGATAAATTTTTGACCGGTTTCGAAGGAGAAGAGGTGAAACCGAGGGTGAACACACATGAAATCGGCTTTGTTACATCATTACGCTCGGTATCTTTGACTTTTGGTGGAAAATGAAGATTTGGGACCGTAGTAGTGATTCAAAATCATAACAGTCGAGTTTGGCCAAGTTTTCATAGGAGTAACTACATTGTGCGATGTTTCATGCGAAAACTTTCATGCGAAAACTTTCATGCGAGAACTTTCATGGGAGAACTTACGTGCGAAAACTTTCATGCGAAAACTTTCATGCGAGAACTTTCATGCAAAAATTTCATGCGGAAACTTTCATATGAAAACTTTCCATGTGAGAAATTTTCATATGAGAACTTTCCATGTGTGAACTTTTCATGTGAGAACTTTTAATGTGAGAACTTTCCACGTGAGAACTTTCCACGTGAGAACTTTCCATGTGAGAACTTTTTCATGTGAGAACTTTTTCATGAGAAAACTTTTTCATGAGAAAACTTTTCATGATAAAACTTTTTCATGAGAAAACTTTTCATGAGAACTTTTTATGAGAGAACTTTTCATGAGAAAACTTTTTTAATGCAAAATCTTCGCAGCAGTAACTATCATTTGCAAAAATTTTCACATGCAAAAACTTCACCATATTAAAACTTCATCATCCATAAACTGACTGGAAGATGTCGGATGATTTGAAGTTTGGTACTTAAACAAAGGGTTTTTTTATGAAGTTTGATCAAGTTCAAGATTCTATATCTACAACATTTGATTCAGGTCGTTTGTAAATTGAAACTTGACAATGTGGGCTTATCTTATTTACTGATGGGGACAATGATCGAACGGGTTGATTAAGTGAAGAATCAAGATTGCTTGGTATTCTTGCTCTGAAAATATGGGCTTATCACATCTTACTTAGGAGGAAGAATAATTTAGATGATCTAGTTTGTTGTCACAGAATCTTGTCATCAGATTGAAGAATCGGGTTTTTCGGGAATTCAAAATGGAAGTTGGATCTCTTTGTCATATGCCTAATACATCTTAAGTTGTAAGTAATGAAGATCGAACAGTTTAATCTTGATTAAGATGTGATATCCTTTATGAAGCTATACATTAGGAGGAAGTTAAAGCTAAGGGGGGAACACTAAAGTGAAAGATGCCCGGATCTCGGATAATTCTTGAAGATGAGTGACTGAAGTCAAACATAGCTTGATAACATAATCATAGGGGGAATTGTAAGATCCTAGCCTTAATGGATTATAATATCAAGTGAAAAGCAAAAACTCAAATCATGTAAGAAATACAAGGATGCGAGAACTCCAAGATGATGGATAAAATCTTATCGGGCGAAAGCTTGGAGTTGTCACGCAAGAACTTAAATTTCCTGCGTGAGAACATCCGGATAGTATAAATGGAAGTTTTTCCTTTGTACTTTATTATGTTTGTTCATTTGTAAAGGTGCTCTGAGGATGAGAGAGCAGAGAGTTGTGTAATAGGCTACCTAAGGGGAGCTCACCTCGGGTGGATCGACCTTAAGCGATGTAAACTTATTTGGTATTGTAATTATTTGATTAATAATATTCGATTGAGTTTGTTTATTGTTCGTTGATATCACACACTCATACATCCGTCTTAATTTGATTATCAAGTGCAACAATATGTGGAATCGATCGTGTTGAGGGCTTTACAAGAATCAAAATGGAAATTGTGAAAAAGATGTTCTACATATGACTCCACTAAGCGTGCATGATTTAATTAATTCTTGGAGTTTTATGTCCACCACCAATTCTTTCTACTTAACCTTTACTAGTGTTAGAAGAATCAGAGTAAGTGAATTTGACTTACTCAGATTTTCTCGACATAACATGAGAGATTTGGTGGAAATTCATCTTGATAATTGAACAAAATATCCTAAAGGATACATATATGAAGTTATCTTGATGAAAGATTTTGGACAATAGAACATATTTTTATTAGCATCATCCAAAGGGGAATCTGTTGGGACATGAAAAGGTTGAAACAAATCAAACACTATGTATCAGGTTGAGTGTTGAATGTTGTTAATATATCGAAAGATGAATCAATATGCTAAAAGATCGCATCTACTTGATGAAGTACTAAACAAATGTGAATCAACATTCTGCCTATCTGATAAACTCTTGAAGAATTGTTGATTCATTACATCCGTAGACAAGAGTGCTAGTGCTAAATAGTAGTGGTGGCAACATTACACTTCAACTGCTGATCTTTTATAGTGCTAATTCTTGTCTATGTTGTATATTGTTTTGTAACCTATTATATTACACATTCTGTCATAATATATGGATCAATGATTGAAACATGTCATTAATCCTGAGCCTATAATAAATGGTCAAGCTTTCGTAGTATAAATATCTCACACTTGTATAGTTTGGAGGTTAGCTGGTTTGCCCACTTGTTATCTTATTATTGCATTTTGTAATCAGTGAATTTAATCATATGAATACTTTTAAAGGACTCATTCTTGTTTTCATTCAAGTATTAATCTGTGTTTGTTAGTAAGCAGTTAGTGAAGATTTTGCATTTACTAACAACTGATCGTAAGAAAAATCTTGTTTAATCTGATCCAATGGGGTTTATTGTATTTATTATAATAAAGATGATGATTTATAATATTACAACCACCAAACAACATATCTGTGTAAACAGATTATGAATAGTACTAAGATACATAAAGCAATAGTTTAAAGCACATTTGTGTACATGAATAATGATCGCGTACCGAAATATTTCAACAAATAGTTAGTTTGTATAAATTAAAGATAAGAACTAAATTTATAAGAAGTAAAATAAATAACAATTTACATGTGTTAAAAGATGTAATTATGTGTCAGTGAAAAAAATTCATCATAAAAATAATAACATAAAATAGTCAACATAAACATAATGAAAATTTTGGTTTAATAGAACAAGAAACTATATCTAAATCTTTTAGAAATTAAAAAAAGTTTGTTATCAAATTACCATGCAAGTTATTACACCTTATTTATCATTAGATGATATATGTCGATGTTACAAAAGGTTTATAAATTTATTTTCTTTAATGATATTAGGCTTGTTTGGTTCATATGTATTTAAATCACCTTGATCTTTTATTTTTATTTAATTTATTTTTAGCCTAAGTATTCTAAAGAACTGACATAAAAATTAAGGGTCATTAGTTTTAGGAAGTGCTAGTGTTACAATTGCATGAATAGCAAAAACCAAACTTGCATCACCATATGCTTTGAAATTAATCAAAATCAATGTTATTCATGGTCTAACCTGTCTAAGAAATCAAAATCAATGTACACTTTAAAAATGAAACCTAGAAGTCAAAATCAAATAATTTGACGAAGATTGATGTAACACCCGGATATTTTCCTTGAAGCCGACGAAAGAAGAAAAAGAAATAAAGTCCAAAGTCGGGGACCAAACTTGCCAAAACGGGAGAAAATTCGTAAAAGTGGGGGATTAAGAGGGGGAGGGCTGCCACACCCTCCCCACACTTAGGAAAACTCAGCAAAAAGAGAAAGAAGAGAGAAAGAAGAGAGAAAAGAGAGAAAAAGGTTGGTTCGGGTGGATTCGAACGCGAAAATCGTCGTGTAGCGGGTCAAAATGAAGCTCTTCTCCTTCTTGTAGTTTGTGTGAGTTCTAGGACCCCTATTTTACTCGTTTTCAACTGATTTGGGGCTGGAACACATAGTAAACCTGTTTTTGTATGTGTGTGTGTTTGACCTATTTGGGTGTGTTTGCGTGTGATGCGTTTAGAGTATGTTTTCGGGCTTGTATGTGCTTGAATGGTGTTGTAGTATGCATTCCTAAGGTTTAGGATGGTTGATTTGGGCTTAGAATGTGTTTGGATGAGCTTGGAGGTCGAAAATGGCAGATTGGGTTCGGGATGAACTGCATTCTGCATTAGTTAGGGCTAGGCGACCGACTGGAGGCCATACGGCCGACTGGAGGGCGATTGGGGTTCAGTCGCACGATTGAGGTTCAGTCGCACGAATGGGGTCCAGTCGCATGGGGGGAGTCATGCGACTGAGATCCCAGTCGCATGGGTGCTCATCCACATGAGGTCCATTCGCATGAGGTCCATTCGCATAGTGTTCAACCGCATGAGCTCCATTCGCATAGTGTTCATTCGTACAATTGAGAGTCCATTCGCACGATTGGGTGTTCATCCGTATTGGTGTTCATCCGTATTGGTCCATTCGCATGATGTTCAGTCGCATGGAGGCTATGCGACTGAAGGGTGCCCATACGCCCAAATAGGGCTGTTATACCCGAGGGGGAAACATAGTTAAAGTACTGACTTTCGGGGGAAAGTGCAGATGTAAGTTTTGACGTGGAAGTTCCCGTAGGTACATGTAAGATGAACGTTGGGATCTTAGAAGTTATGTAGGGCATGATAATGATGATGATGCATGATTATGCATGATGTATGTTATGTATGTATGATGTTGCCCTGTATGATGATGCTATTTGTGTATGATAATGTTCCTCATTATGACGTATGTTTATCTTTCCCGTGGCTTTACATGTTATGTTTAAGAATGAATGAAAAGTATTATGTAACGTAAAGTGGAAGATAATGAAAAGAGGAATGAAATGAAAGAATGCATGCATTAACGAACGAATGAATGAAAGTAAGAAAAGGCTTGCAAGTAAATGTATGGAGGTTCACACCCAATGAAGGGTGTTAGCTCAACTATGTGCAGGTTAGCTACCCCAGAAGGATGCATACTGGGGTCCAATCCTTGTGATTGACCATATGTATGGGATCCTTACCGCTTGCCCTAGGTACTGGAGTCAGCTTCGTGCACAATGTTCGAGGTCTATGAAAGGCCTCAGGCCCAGTAACCAGCTTCGTGCACAATGTTCGGGGTATAGCACATGGCATTGATCCGTAATGAAAGAGAAAAGGTAAGTAGTGAATGTACTTGCCCTAGGTACTGGAGTCAGCTTCGTGCACAATGTTCGAGGTCTATGAAAGACCTCAGGCCCAGTAACCAGCTTCGTGCACAATGTTCGGGGTGTTGTACATGTCATCGAAACTAATAAACATACGAATGAAAGTAATGAACGTACGAATGAAAGTAATGAACGTACGAATGAAAGTAATGAACATACGAGTGAATGTAATGAACGTACGAAGGAATGTGAACGAAAGTAACGAATCTGAATGTTAACGATGTATGTTAAAGGAACGAAAGTTAACAAACGAATGATGAAGATAATAATGATATTATCTATGTGTACGTATGATGTGTGATCGCATGTATGTAAAGAACGGTTTTAACGAAAGAAAAGTATGTTTTATTATAAAACTAGAACTCACTCAGCAACGCTGACTTTTTATGTGTTTCCAGTTGACAGGTAACGTTGCTGAGGATGGCACGGGACGGCTACTCAGCTCTTTTTGGATGGCATTCTTTTGTTTAACGCTTTTGCATTGTAATGCGAACAAACGATGTTTTGTAATGAATGTTGTATTATTTTGCAAAAGTTTTTATTAAAGGAAATGAAATGATTAATTTAAAAGTTTCTGCTGCATGTTTTATTTAAGTTAATGCAATTATATGTTTTACGTGCGATGATCAACCAACTGTAAGCGTCCCGGGAATAGGGCCTTACAATTGAGGTCCGAAACTCTAAGGCCATGTCTTGGGCGACGTGACGATGGTGCTTGTAATAGTGATGATGGTCGGATGTGGTAGTGATACTTGTAGTGGTGGTCGTGGTCAGATATGGTCATGGTACTTGCCATGATTTGAGATTCATAATGATGTAGCTGGTATGATGTTGATGTTGATACGATGGTGGTGGAGTGTCACAATATGGTAATGGTCGATGGTGGACTGGTGGTGATGGAGGTGAATGGAGGAGGGTGGTAGAGGTTCTTGTGGTGGTTAAGGCTTTTGATGAAGAAACGGGAATTAAAAATTTAAAACTTTAATGTATTAATTAATTAAGAATGTAGGTCCTACCATATTTGTTTTATTATTTGTTTTGTGTTTTAGTTTAGAGGTATTAAAGACATTTTACACACTTTTTAAAGGCATTTTACACACACTTAACTATAAAAAAACTAACAGTCATCTACTTGAAAGACCACCGATGTTACAATTTCACATACAGTTAAAACCAAGCTCCCGTTTGGTTTATAGAGTTCTCAGGAATTGGAATTGAAAAATTTTGCATCTAAAATCCAGTTTTGTTAGTCAACGGATAGAATTGTAAAAATTTTTCACATTCATTAGACTTCATATTTCTTCCACTTACCCATGAAATATTTAACAATCCATGAACTATTCAAAATTAACATTTTAACTTCACTCAAAATTAACCATCTAAACACGTTATTAATTTTAAGAAGATTTCAATTCCATTTTCATTTCCAATTTCAATTCCTTAACAAAATATCATGCAAATTGTTGCTCCAAATTCCTCACCTAGAGGCGAGTTGAAGAAAGATCAGTGCAAGAGAGTGACTCATCCGGTTCTAGTTCATTCCATTGGTGATGTAGCTTTATTTTCCTTCATCTTGAGTCCTATAGGCTGTAACCAAAGATAACTCGTTAGAGGGCCCTGGAGCCTGAGCTCCGAGGGCACTCCGACGCTCAAGTCAGTATGCATACAAGATGGATCAAACATAAACATAAATGTATGAGAGTAAGAATGGAGATGATGGACTTGAGATGTTAAAGCTAAAGAAATTTGGTGAATGGTATTCTCTAAGAGAGTAGATAGTTAGAAAATGATTGTAGAACTTTGGGAAAATGAGAGAGTGGTATTTATAATGGTTGTGAAATTAAACTTCTTAGATAGTGATTCTATTCTATGTAGTCCTAGGTCAACCATCTGAACTGAGCTTACTCGATTAGAGGGTTCTATGCCCATTTGGTGCAAAGGGTTTTTGTATGATTTAAATGAATCTTGTCTCTTATAGTTGACTTCCCTTTCTGTTGTGATAGATATTCCTTTATCAGTGGTGTCCTTGTTTTTCTACAGAATTTGGCCTCTTGTTCCTTGTTGTTTTGTGATCTAATCATATTCCCTGACAACCAATGAGAACCAACCTTGCCCGTTAAGTTTTATACTCCTTCTACCTACTCCTTGAATTTCCAAGCGTCGGGCCCGTACGTTCCTCCTTCCTTTGTTTTTCTAGTTTGTGGTCTTCCTCCAAGCTCCAGCCGCGGCTGGAGGTTTCCCTGCTTTCCTTCGTGACTTCTTTCCTGAGCTGTGACTGACACTTACCCACCGTACATCATGCTCTAGTATTGGTTTGAACTGCAGTTCATTGTTGCCTAACCTGATCAGTCACGAGGCATCGTGGAGCCTGCCTTTGATGTCAGTTGGAGCCGCGGCTTTAGGTGTGTTCTTGGGCCGCGGTTGGGGCTTAACGTTTGTTGGCGAATTGTAAGTTAGCCGATTCTTGGGTGGTACTCCTTCGAGCCGCGGCTTGGGGTGTGCTCCTAGGCCACGATTGGGACTTAATGTTTATTATCAACTTGCACCTTAACCGATATTTGGGGTGGTACCCCATCGTGCCCCCCAATCCAATGTTATGGTTTTCACCATAGCATTGGAATAAAAATAATATGTTCTTTTTATGGTTGTTCTTTTTTTCCTTCGTACTTCATTCACACTAGTTTCATCAATTATTATTGTTGGACAAAACAATACTTAACCCTTTTTGATGAGTTTGATACATTTGTCTTTTTTGTGATGAACACCATTGCTGCTATGTCTAATTCGAGTGTTCAAGATCCCCATGTTAACTTATGTTTTTATTTACCTTGATTGTTTTTTAAACTTTTTGCTAATCGAACTCTTGTCATTTGGTGTTCTTCTTTTGAATTGACTTTTTTCATTCGTGTTTGGGCTAAAGTACGACGATTGCAAGTAGTGGTATTTTTTTGGAATAGTAATTACCTGTTAAACGTCTGAACACGCCTTGAGCTGTTGTGACGTCGATCTCGACTAGTATGCCAAAATCATCATCTCAGCCGTTGCTTGCAACACGTAGGATCTTGGCCAAGGCTATTAGCTGGAGGTGTAATTGGTGCCAAGTTGTGATTTTTGTATAAAGAATTATGATTGAAATCAACATAATGACTTGTGTTGCGATAGTGGTTAATATCACCATATCTAATCATTTTTTTGTTTTCTTGGAGATCATATCCCATATATAACCAACACTTGAAGATCGCGTATCTTTTTCTTCTTCTTCACTTTCTTTTCTATTTCTTTAAGATACTATTTCTTTAAGCTCAAAATGTATGCCAAAACTTGACATTTAAAGAGACATTACTTGGATGCGTTTAAGGATTGACCCGTAGCTGATATGGACATCCGACGTGTTGCGACTAGTTAGGTTTCCTCATGCTTGTGCAATCACATGATGGTTGTTTTCCAGATAAATAACCTCTTTGCATTGTCTGCCTAATTATAGGTAAGTATTTTAATTGATTTCAATATTGTCGACTCAAACATAGTTGACCAACTAATCAGCTTGTAGTGCTTTCTATGCAGACATGGTAGGATGGTTTGGCTAATTCAGATATGGTTGCAAAATTGGCATTGATATTATTTACTCAAGCATAGTTTGTTCAAATGATTTCAATTTATCGACTCAAACATGGTTGAGTGATTCAAATGACTTCAAACTTATCTCCCCAAAAATGGTTAGGTGATTCAATTATTTCCATGGTTATTGACTTAGACCTGGGTGAGCATTTTGATTGCATTATCTAGCCAAGCATCATTGGGTATTTCAATTGGTTTCATGATGACTAGATCAAGCATGGTCAAGCCATTTGTTTGCTTTGACATCATCTACCCAAGCTTGGTTACTTGCTTGATGTCATGGTTATTAACTCAAACATGACTAAGTTACCTGGTTGCTTGTAACATCATCTGCCCAAGCTTGGTTACTTGCTTGATTTCACAGTTACTAAACTTTAACATGATTTAGTTACCTGGTTGCTTGTAACATCATCTGCCCAAGCTTGGTTACTTGCTTGATTTCATGGTTACTTAACTTGAACATGATTGGTTACTTGGTTGCTTGTAACATCATGTACTTAAGCTTGGTAACTTGCTTGATTTAATGGTTACTAAAATCAAATCATGACTGACTTACTTTAATTATGCTTAACACTATCTACCCAAGCGTGCTTAGGTGATTTAATTAATTGCTTTCAAAGTTGTCCACCCAGACGTGGCTTGGTGGCTTAATTGCTTTTAACGTTTTCCACCCAGACGTGGTTGGGTGGCATAATTGCTTTCAAACTTGAAATACACCATTTGTTACATATAAATACATGTAATACCTATGAAGCTAGGCTCCATTCCATGTATGCAGGATGGTGGCGATATCTAGTTAGATGAGTTTGTATGTGCCATTGTTCCCAACTTCCTTGATTAAATAAGGACTTTAACTTAGCCCTATTGTTGGAGCATATATAGTCATATATAGTGTGTCTGTCGCTTGACGAATAGTCTAGGCTTAATGTTATACACCTTGTAAACACATGAAACTGGGTCATTCACAGGAGCATATGCGAATGAGACTCAGTCGTACGACTGAGCCATGCTAATGGACCAGTCGTGCGACTGAGAGGTGCGATTGGGGCATTCGTAAGACTGAACCATAAGAATGGCCCAGTCATACGATTGAACCATACGCATGGTCCAGTCATACGATTGAACCATACGTATGGTCCAATCGCACGAATGGGCCCAGTCGCATCTAATATGGGCCGAGGCCTATATATACCAGTTTCAATGTGTAGAAACCTAAGGGTTTTTTGATAGTCTGCCCGGGGCCTAGGTGCTACCGGATGAGAGGGGAGATCATGCTCGATCTCCCCTTGCCAAAAGTCTTGATTCTTAAGTTGTAACGAGCTTAAAATCGTTATGTTTTATCAATAAAATCATTCGATTATTTTTCGTACTATTGTTTGTCTTTTGATTTTTATCCTTCCGTCAAGAACATGCTCGGATGTTCATCGATCCAGTGACTTCACAATTGGTATCAGAGCCGGTTATTGCTAGAATGATCTAACAATCACTCTAGCAACCCGAGCTCTTGATTTCTGGATCAAAGTTCAGATCTTGACGTTAAACCCACTTCGTGTTCATCTTGTTTTGCTCAAATCTCATTGCGCGTGATGTTTTATTTGTTAAAAGCGGACTCGGAATCTTCTTCAGATCACCAAAACGAATCCGGTGGTACAATTATTGTGCTGTGTCTCGTCCAAATCATCGGATTAGGGTTTTTCAGCCTTGTGGTGGCTGCAGATCTGGTTTTCTGCGTTCAGACCCGTTCATGCGATTGGGCCATGCGACTGGGCCTCATTCGCACGATTGAACCATTCGTATGGTCCATTCGTACGTCTAACCCAGTCGTATGTCCATTCGTACGAATGAACATTCATTCGTACGACTGACCCTTTCGTGTACTTCATTCGCACGACTGACCCATTCGGAGTATCCATTCGCACGAATCACCCATTCGCACGTATGTCTTCATTCGTCTGTTTCAGTCGCACGAATGAGCTGTGTACCAGACCAAAAAAAAAGAGTCTGGAACAGCTTCTTGCACGAATTTTTCCCTAAACCATTTTTATCAGTCGGGAAGCCTTCTGAAAAAGTCTTGTAAAATAATTTTTTTTTGGAAAATTATCGGGTCATTTTCGGTTCATGTTCTGGTCAATAGTGAAGATTCTTCTGGAGAGTCTATGTAAGAGTTGAGGATGAGCAAAGCACATTCACCCTGAGTTTCTTATGTCAAACAAGTTCGAGGGATACCTCATTATTCGTTGGACTTCCAGAATAGGTGAATGTTGTTAGAACACGAAAGAGAGAAGAGAAGATGTCAGCTGTCGGTGCTGATTTTGTGGGGTAGTCAGGAGCATCTGACTATTTATGGGCCAATCAAGTTATATTTTTTCGCACAGAGAGGATTCTCATTCTTAGGGGGAATCCATGTATAGAGAAATTGAAGACGCAATCAAAAAGTGATGATGTGAGCAGGTTTCTGATGATGCATCTTCGTGCATGCTGATTTGTTTGATATTGTCAGCTGTGGATTGGAACCTTCAACCTTTTGCCCAATACATCGTATGAAGACGACAGGAGAGCACAATGTATATATATTGGGATATGCTGAACGTGAGGGGGAATTTCTACAGTTGTTAATATTAAACAGGTTAGACTGTGTGAAGATTGAAGCAATGGAAAACTGGTCATGTCATTATCTGGAAAAATCAGTCATTTGGGGAATCTTACTGCTATGATAGTGTTCTGCAAAGTAAACAAAAGCTATTGTGCCTAAATTCATTTTCAGGGATATTGTGGTAACCTGACGGATCAGCAATGTTGGCTAATATGGTTGTTTGTTTGATTCTATTGGAAACCAGAGCAAAGATTGACTGAAGATTGTAAGAGGTGTTATCTACTATTCGCAAGCAACGTCCAGGGGGGAATTTGTTGGAGCATATATAGTCATATATAGTGTGTCCGTCGCTTGACGAATAGTCTAGGCTTAATGTTATACACCTTGTAAATACATGAAACTGGGTCATTCACAGGAGCATATGCGAATGAGACTCAGTTGTACGACTGAGCCATGCTAATGGACCAGTCGTGCGACTGAGAGATGGGATTGGGGCATTCGTAAGACTGAACCATAATAATGGTCCAGTCGTACGATTGAACCATACGCATGGTCCAGTCGTACGATTGAACCATACGTATGGTCCAATCGCACGAATGGGCCCACTCGCATCTAATATTGGCCGAGGCCTATATATACCAGTTTCAATGTGTAGAAACCTAAGGGTTTTTTGATAGTCTGCCCGGGGCCTAGGTGCTGCCGGATGAGAGGGGAGATCATGCTCGATCTCCCCTTGCCAAAAGTCTTGATTCTTAAGTTGTAACGAGCTTAAAATCGTTATATTTTATCAATAAAATCATTCGATTATTGTTCGTACTATTGTTTGTCTTTTGGTTTTTATCCTTCCGTCAAGAACATACTCGGATGTTCATCGATCCAGTGACTTCACAATTGGTATCAGAGCCGGTTACTGCTAGAATGATCTAACAATCATTCTAGCAACCCGAGCTCTTGATTTCTGGATCAAAGTTCAGATCTTGACAGCTCTGGTTGCTAGAGTGATTGTTAGATCATTCTAGCGGTAACCGGCTCTGATACCAATTGTGAAGTCACTGGATCGATGAACATCCGAGCATGTTCTTGATGGAAGGATAAAAACCAAAAGAAAAACAATAGTACGAACAATAATCGAATGATTTTATTGATAAAACATAACGATTTTAAGCTCGTTACAACTTAAGAATCAAGACTTTTGGCAAGGGGAGATCGAGCATGATCTCCCCTCTCATCCGGCAGCACCTAGGCCCCGGGCAGACTATCAAAAAACCCTTAGGTTTCTACACATTGAAACTGGTATATATAGGCCTCGGCCCATATTAGATGCGACTGGGCCCATTCGTGCGATTGGACCATACGTATGGTACAATCGTACGACTGGACCACGCGTATGGTTCAATCGTACGACTGGACCATTCTTATGGTTCAGTCTTACGAATGCCCCAATGGCATCTCTCAGTCGCACGACTGGTCCATTAGCATGGCTCAGTCGTACGACTGAGTCTCATTCGTATATGCTCCTGTGAATGACCCAGTTTCATGTGTTTACAAGGTGTATAACATTAAGCCTAGACTATTCGTCAAGCGACGGACACACTATATATGACTATATATGCTCCAACACATATAAATCGCAATTGAAACTGTGAGCTACAACTAACAATTGGATCATGAGCTACAAATGATTAATTGTAGCAAGTACGTCAATGACGCTGATTGGAGGTACCATACAAATAACATCTAGGGCTAAATATGTAGCATTTACGAGTCTGTTCCATCCATGGATTCGGGTTTGCTGAATCATTACCCGCCAATTTTAATAGGTTTATCGGAGGCAGCATACTCGAGTTTCATATAGCAAACTATAAATGGATTGATTAGCTGGAATCAAACTAGAGGATTCAGAGATGGAACTCGCATTCTCGCATTGAAACAATTGAGTTGTGACTTGGCCAAAACCAACCAGATGTTATGTTCATTTAATTTTTACTGAAAGTCAACACTAGATGCAACTCACACCTGTCGTAGCTCAACACCAGCTCCATCTAGCCATCAGCCGTGGCTTAACACGGCCGAAGCTCACACTAGTCAGAGGTCACACCAGCCAAGTTTCAGCACCAGCTGAAGCTTACACTAGCCAATCTTAGCACCAGCTGAAGCTTACACCAGCCAAATCTTAGCACCAGCGGAAGCTCACACCAGCCAAATCTCAGCACCAGCTGAATCTCACACCAGCCAAATCTCAGCACCAGCTGAAGCTCACACCAGCCAAATCTCAGCACCAGCTAAAGCTCACACCAGCCAAATCTCAACACCAGCTGAAACTTACTCCAGCCACAACTCAGCATCAGCCACAACCCATTCCAGCTGAAGCTCCTGCTTCTAGTTGCGGCTCGAGTCATGTTCATGTCTATGAGCATTTAGTCTATGATCTATCCGTGTTCTTTTAAACCGTGGATCTAGATCTGTTAACGAGGAACTAGAGTGACTTCAAAAAACAACTCTGGTAGCTTCCAATCATAGATTGAGATAGACATCTCATTCACAACTGGAGGTTACAGGTTACAACCAAGGCTAGGGATTATGATCATAACTAGGTTCAAGAGTGGTACCATAACCGGATCTACAAACCATAGATGCCACCCAAGTTGAAACATGCTACCACCCAAGAACCAAATGATAAGGCTTGTAAATGTTGTGAAAGGGTACCAACACACAAGCAGTAGCCAAGGATGATGGACCCGAAAGAAAGGACACTCAGCTGTGGCTAAACTACATGTCCGCAGCCGCGGCTCATATCCAAAGGAACACCATAGCTTCAGCCCCAAACCCAGAAAGGACCTTCAGCCGCGGTTTGCTATGACAACCCACGGTAGGCTTAGCTCCGGCCGCAATAACACAATTAGTTTCTGCCAAACCAATGCAGTTGGCTGGTCACGGAGTGGAGCTTTATGTGGGCAATCATAGAGGTTAGTGGAATTGATATTATACAATCGTCAAATGTCATCTTTAAAATTGAATGACGGTCACAATGTCAGCTCGGACTAACTGCTACCTTAAATATAAAATTTCTGATTATGATAACTACAAAACAAAGAAAATTTACAAAGACCTTTCTAGCTACATATAAAAAATTAAATATCTTTTTAGCTCACTTGTATGTAAGAAAAACTTTAGGGTGACAATGGAAAATTCGGATATCCGAATTTCAGATATTCGAAAATTCGGATTCGGATAGTGATTTTCAAAAGTTTCGAATATTCGGATATCCGATTATTCGAAAACTAAAAAATATTTTTTTTATTTTTTTTAGTTTTAGATAGATTTTTACTTTAGATTGAGATTTTTAGTGTATATTGTGAATTTTATTATATGAGTTGGTTTTTATATTATTTTTATAATATTATATGTCTAATTATTGTAAAAAAATAAAAAATAAAAAATAAAAAAAAATAAAAAATAAAAAAAAATAAAAAATGAATTTCGGATATCCGAATCACTATCCGAATCCGTATCCGAAATTTCGGATATCCGAAATTTAGGATACGGATACGGATAGTGATTTTCACTATCCGAAATTTTCGGATATCGGAAATTCGGATATCAAAAATTTCGGATATCCGACTTTGAACACCCATACCAGCCGCGGCTCACATGCATAAATTCTCTATTTTTTTTTCTTTTTGAAATTACTATTATATGTTTAGTTTTCTTCTTTTACCCAATGCAAGTAACTTGTGTTACCAGAGATGCGAAAACATTGAAAAAGGTTGCGTATATCACTTTGTGCTTAAGAACGTGTATGTAAATAAAATTTAGTACATTATTCCATTTCTTTTATCAAAAGGAATTGATTTCTAAGATTTTTCTATGTACATTACTCTTTAATTTATTCTTACTTTTATGCTAGATTGTTCCTTTCATGTTTCATATGGATTCTCAATCACAAAATGAGAACATAAAGCAGACATGTTCGAATAAGTACATGCCAAGCTAAATATACTGAGCCAAGCACATGCTCTACAAATCTGTAATTTATAAGTATGAAAGCCAAAAGCAAAAGGCTTGAGCAAAAAATATGTCAAGTTTATAGATATGGTAGAGACGTTTGAGAGATTGGAACCTGTTAAACCGGAGTTATGAGTAGAGATCTAGGTATCACGTAGAGCGCACATGAAACATAAATCTGGCTATTGTATGGAGAGCATGAGACACATTTTGTTCGCGGTCCCACGGATGGCGCCAAATGTTGCTCCAAATTCCTCACCTAGAGGCGAGTTGAAGAAAGAGCAGTGCAAGAGAGTGACTCACCGGTTCTGGTTCATTCCATTGGTGAGTAGCTTCATTTCCTTCATCTTGAGTCCTATAGGCTGTAACCAAAGATAACTCGTTAGAGGGCCCTGGAGCCTGAGCTCCGAGGGCACTCCGACGTTCAAGTCAGTATGCATAGAAGATGGATCAAATATAAACATAAATGTATGAGAGTAAGAATGAAGATGATGGACCTGAGATGTTAAAGCTAAAGGAATTAGGTGAATGGTATTCTCTAAGAGAGTAGATAGTTAAAATGATTGTAGAACTTTGGGAAAATGAGAGAGTGGTATTTATAATTTGTGATATTGAACTTCTCAGATAGTGATTCTATTCTAAGTAGTCATTGGTCAACCATTTGAACTGAGCTTACTCGATTATGAAACTTTGACGGCTTGTTTATGCTTATTTAGTAGTTAGTCTTTAATTCTTTAATTTGGAAGTAAATAATCTAATTATTAAAATTTTAACATAATAATAATATTACTACCATTAATAATAATAATAATAAGATAATTAATAGTAATAATAATAATAATAATAATATAATAATAATAATTTATAAATTGTTTAAACTTAAAAATATTCAAAACTTGAAGTAAATAAGTTAAGGGGGCTTGTTTGTCATTTTGTTAAACATTAAAAGAAAGTTTGTACAAAATAATAAAAGTTCCAAACTGCAGGGCCATTGGTGTAATTTTTTTAAAAGTTACAACCCAACCCCCCGCCCTTTTAAACCCGTTTTTCCGGTAAGCAAGTCCGGCGGAGCTCCGGCCGAGCTCCGGCGGTTTCAAAACACCCAAAAACACCCGATTTTGATTCCTAAAACCGTTTTCAATCGATTCGTGAACGTGGTTCGAACATAAAGACACACTTTAATCGAGCTAAACAACGGTTAGGAACACAAACAATCCAAGTAACCGTCGCCATTATCAATTGAGCCGTTCAATCATTTAAACTCAATAATAATCAAATTAAATGGATTCTAATCGAACGTTAAACTAATCCTAAGCTATTGTCGAACTCAATTCCACCTGAAACACACCAAATCCATACCTTCGATTCTCCTCTTTGTCGTAAACCTGCAACCTAATCAACATCAACCTTCAAAGCATCATAAACAGCAATTGACAGAGGGTTTTCATCCACCAAGTCCTTAGGAAGCTTTCTGTACAACGAACATGGGTTTCATCAACGTTTGCCACTTGAACCTATTCCTGCATAGCCGTGACTTGTTCTTCATCGTTTCTCATTGATTTAACTTCAAATCAGGTAATTGATTACACCTACACACTCGTCTCTACATGGGGAACAAAATCCCCAAGATTTTAATCCTCTACAAACTCGAATTGGCCCTCAATCTAAATTTAAATGAATTTAGGGTTTATGTGATTTGGGGGAATATCTGAATCTATGTTTTTTAACATTTGAAAACCAAAGTAAACCATGGCCAAGGCCCTGGTTCACTGGTAAGACACTTGCAACTCAACCTAGAGGTCCCGGGTTCGAACTCGGGCACCCTCTGTTTTTTTTGAAAGGGCTTTTTAGCCTTAAATTAATTATAGAATAATTATATTAAATATAAAAATAATTTTCACAAACTCCTAATATTTTAAAAAAAGTTATCTAAACCTTTTTCTGTAAATTATTTCTTGAAGCATTTGTTTGACATTTTATTATCAAAATTATTTACAAATGTTTAAACTAAATATATTTTTTTATATAAAATAGATTTATGTGATAATTTAAATTATTAAATTATTATTAGACCTTATGTTTCCTTGATTAGAGTTTTATAATGATAATTATAGTATTCAAATATATTTTATAACTAAATACGTAAATTATTTACAAAGGATTTAATTCCTTTAAAATCTTATAAATATTACCTTCTTTTATCGAACAAAAAATAAATAAGAGTTCACTAATTTTATTTATAAAAATCCCCAAATTCTAATACCCTAGTTCACGTGAAATCGTTTATCTTATTAACCTAAATCCTATAAATATATGTACTTTTAGGTACCTTATAAAAGAATTCGTTGGAACATCGTTTAATTCTTATTATCATCTTATACCCATATACTTCAAGTGAGTTTCCTTGTCCCATTTTATATTATTTCACACCGTTTTGGGGTGAAACATGTTACATTATTTAACATACACTTGTAAACGTTTAAATCTTGTAAAGCACTTGCAATTCATACTTTTGTTTTTCATGGTTATTTGTGTTATTATAAGTCTTATATGAGATACATACTTTGTTTACAATCATTAACTATTGCTAGTCTGGCGATGTCTTAGATCTTTGGGCTTGACAAACCTATTTGGTGCTAAAGCCGATGTATTGCCGGCTCCTGATGACGTATGACTTGTTCATCATGGGAACCAAATACACTTATCCAATCATATAAACTTGTAATTAAGTCGAGGTTTGATTGTAGCTATTTGTGTTCTATAAACTTGCTAACTCATAACCTATGACATGAATTGGTACTTGTAACCTTGATATATTATATATATTAAGCCCTTGGAAACTCACCAACTTTATAGTTGACCCTTTATTTTTAACAAGTTTCAGGAAACACGCATGTTTGAAGTCAACTTTTGAAGCTTGCAATAAACTAGGATTTAGACCTAGATAAAAGAATAACGTGCTTATGTTATGCTTTGTTTTCTTTGAAACTATTTCATGATTTAGACTTATTATTGTATCTTCATTTGAAACATATAATAATATTATTTTCATTTAAAGCTAGCGTTATGTGGTTGTGAACAATCTTAACCCTCACATCTCGACATTTCCGCCGTCAAGGTTGGGGTGTGACAGATTGGTATCAGAGCCCATAACTATAGGGATTTAGGTTATTAGAAATGGTGACCTAGACTATAGTTTATGCATGAACCTTATAGAATAATATTTATGTTCTTGTAAATATATATATGGTTTGCATGCTACATAATGCTATGCCTTCTTATGTGCAACTTGATGCCTTAGCGTAGGATTGCCTTGTAAATGTTTAAACTTTGCTATTTGTCTCCCCTAAACTTATATTTGACTCTTTGATTCTCCCCGACAAAACTTATTCTCGACGACGTGTGGAATCTACACTTATTATTGTTGGTTTAATTCCTTAGACTCTGTGTCTAATCTATGAAAATCTCATCAAGGTTTTGATTTCATGAACCTAAGAAATTTGTGTGACACATAGACACCTGTATTCTGGTTTTCCTGGCAAAAAGCCTTCGGGCTAAGTTAAGCATTTCGCATAAATCCTACGGGACTAGTTATGCTTACCTGGGGATTTCTGGAATGGGTGATAAACTATGGTCAACATACACAAATTTCCAAGGCAAATGGGCCAATTTACCTTGACGTGTCAACGTTTCCAAATGGTAATGCGTTACTAAATGGAACCATTCCATGTGCCTTACAACTCTTGACATACCCTTGTTTAAATTACTAACCTTTATTATTCTTATTCCTGTGTCTAACTCATTTTGTATATCCAGCATGTCTCGTCACCATGGAAAGCGTGGAAGTTCCGACCGCAAGCTAGCTTTCATGATTGCTCGACAAATGGTTGCCGTTATCCCAACCATGGTTGCTGAACTCAATAGCACCTTGATGACCAATTCAAGCAACAATGGAAATGGTCAAGGAGAAAACAGCGCGAACCAAGGGCGTAATAACCAAACCTGTACCTTCAAGCACTTCAGCTCTTTCAAGCCCACTAGCTATAGTGGCAAGGAAGGAGCCACTGGTCTTCTTGAGTGGTTCAAGAGCATGGAGAACACTTTTGTCAATTGTGAGTGTCCCTAGGCACTCAAAGTTCGTTATGCCACTAGTATGTTCCAACAAAGGGCGCTTACCTGGTGGAATAGTGAGAAGAGAAATCGAGGAGCTAATGCTGTGTTGGCACTCACTTGGGATGAGTTTAAGAACATTGCCATCGTAAAGTTATACCCGAGGAGTGAGCTACAAAAACTGGAGGAGGAATTTTGGAACCTGAAACAAGATGGTGGCGACCATTTGGCTTACTCAACTAGGCATCATGAGTTGAGTATACTGTTGCCCCATATGGTCGATACTGTCCCTCGCAACATCGAGAAGTTCATCAAGGATGTACCACCCCAAATTCAAGATGCTGTGGTGGGTAGCCGACCCACAACCTTAGAAGAAGCCATCACCATCACCGCTCAACTCACCGAGAATCATATACAAGCGGGCACCATGTCTGTGAAGGGTGCAAAGAAGGTGGAAAAGACGGCTACTGAAGCTGTTAAGGAGACCAAAGCTGAACCGTCTTACAACAACAACAATAACAAAAAGCGCAAGTTCACACCGGCACACAACTATGCTGTGGCTGCACCTAAGTCTTTTCATGCGTTAACTGTATCGTTAAATACCTTTAAAATTGAACAGGTATGTTCCTTATTAATAATACTTATGCCTACGTTCTGTTTGACTCTGGAGCCGATTAGAGTTTTGTTTCGTTAGAGTTTGAACCCATTCTTGCTAAGCCACATACGAAACTAGAAAGACCTCTCACTGTTAAAGTCGCTGATGGAGAACCGATCACTGTTGATGTCATTATTTGTGATTGTATCTTAAGTCTTGACACGCGCGATTTCCTTATCGATCTTATCCCTATGAAACTTGGAAGCTTTGACGTCATCATTGGTATGGATTGGTTAGCCAAACACCATGCCGAGATCATTTGTTTCGAGAAGTGCATTCGTATACCGTTACCTTCTAGGGATACATTGAAGGTGTTCGGTGAAAAATCCTCTAAAGGGCTCAAACTCATGTCGTGCACCCAAGCCCGAAAGTGCCTAAGTAAGAACTATATGGCTTTCTTGGCTTACGTGGTCAACACAAAAGTCAAAGAGAAAGATCTTAAGGATGTCCCCATTGTACGAGACTTTCCTGAAGTATTTTCCTATGTCCTTAGTGGTTTACCTCCCGTGCGTGAAGTCGAATTTAAAATCGATTTGATTCCGGGAGCGAACCCCGTGGCTAAGTCACCATATCGACTTGCACCATCAAAAATGCAAGAACTCTCTAGTCAACTTCAAGAACTATCCGAGAAGGGCTTCATTCGTCCTAGCTCTTCGCCTTGGGGTGCACCTGTTCTATTCGTAAAGAAGAAAGATAGGTCGTTTCGTATGTGCATCGACTATCTGAGCTTAACAAACTTACCATCAAGAACCGCTACCCTCTTCCTCGCATCGATGATCTTTTTGATCAACTTCAAGGAGCTGCCATCTTTTCAAAGATCAACTTACGTTCTGGTTATCATCAATTGCGAGTCCATGACAATGATATCCTAAAGACTGTGTTCCGTACCGGATATGGGCACTATGAGTTCATGGTTATGCCTTTCGGTTTAACAAATGCTCCTGCGGTCTTCATGGATCTCATGAATCGGGTATGCAAGCCATATCTGGATAAGTTTGTGATCGTCTTCATTGACGACGTACTCATCTATTCCAAGTCCAATACTGATCATGAACTTTACTTGCGACAGGTTCTTGAGCTTTTGAAGAAAGAACAACTTTACGCCAAGTTCTCAAAATATGAATTTTGGCTCGAGGAAATTCAATTTCTAGGACATGTGGTGAATAGCCAAGGAATTCACGTTGACCCTACAAAGGTGGAAGCTGTGAAGAATTGGTGTGTTCCCACAACTCCAACCGAAATTCGTTCTTTCCTTGGTCTTGCTGGTTATTACCGGTGATTCATTGCCAACTTTTTGAGGATCGCGAAGCCACTCACTTCATTGACACAAACGAATAAACCATTCGAGTGGGGGTCCGAGCAAGAAGAAGCTTTTGAAGCGTTAAAGCACAAATTGTGCAATGCGCCTATCTTGACCCTACCCGATGGAAATGACAATTTCACCGTGTATTGTGATGCATCCAAACAAGGCATTGGTTGTGTTCTTATGCAACGAGGAAAGGTCATAGCGTATGCATCAAGAAAATTGAAGGTCCATGAGGTGAATTACACGACACACGATCTTGAACTTGGTGCTGTGGTTTTTGCCTTAAAGATTTGGAGGCATTACCTTTATGGTACGCAATGTATAGTCTACACCAATCACAAAAGCCTACAACACGTTTTTAATCAAAAAGATCTCAATATGAGACAACATCGTTGGGTTGAGTTGATTAGTGATTATGACTGTGACATTCGTTACCACCCTGGGAAGGCAAATGTCATAGCCGATGCACTAAGTCGTAAGGTCCATAACAAGATGATCTCGTTTCAAGAAATTCACGATCGACAACAATAGTTTGATACTTTAAGAGAATTCGACACCGAGATTCGACTGGATGTCAACGAGACTACCGTACTGCTATAAAACTTGAGAATAGGTAGTGACATCGAGTCTAGTATCCTAGAGGCTCAACAAGTGGTTCACCAAGAAGGAAGAATGAAGGATGAACTGGAGCATAACCTTCTAACTCAATTGAAGACGAAACCCAATGAGTTGATGTATTTCGCGAATCGGATTTGGGTTCCAAATCGTGATAATCTTCGTACTGTTATCATGAACGAAGCTCATCAAACTCGTTATTCTATTCATCCTGGCTCCGATAAAATCTACATGGACCTGCGTAGTCAATATTGGTGGCCTGGAATGAAGAAAGACATAGCGACTTTGTAGCTAAGTGCCTCACGTGTACGAAGGTTAAAGCCGAACATCAACGTCCAAGTGGATTACTTGAACAACCCGAGATTCCTATGTGGAAATGGGAACATATATCCATGGACTTCATAACTAAGCTACCCCGAACCTCCCGTGGACATGATAGCATATGGCTGATCGTCGACCGATTGACCAAGTCGGCACATTTTATACCCATACGTGACACTTACAAGACATCAAGGTTGGCTCGTATATACGTTGATGAAATTGTGAGTCGTCGTGGGGTACCTCTGACATCATATCCGACCGAGACGCTCGTTTCACTTCGCACTTTTGGTCATCTATGCAAGAACTCTTGGGTACTCAATTGGATCTAAGCACGGCTTACCATCCTCAAACTGATGGTCAAACCGAGCGAACCATCCAAACCTTGGAGGATTTGCTACGCCTTTGTGTCCTTGACTTTGGTGGTGATTGGGATACGCATCTACCGCTCGCGGAATTTTCATATAACAATAGTTATCACCCGAGTATCAAGATGGCACCTTTCAAAGTGCTTTATGGTCTTAAATGTCGTTCTCTGATCTGCTGGACCGACATTGGTGAAAACTTCATCACTGGTCCTGAACTTATACAAGAAACGACCGACAAAGTCTCCATAATTCGCAAGAACCTTGAAGTGGCAAGAAGTTGGCAAAAGAGCTATGCCGATAAGCGATGCAAGCCATTGGAGTTCTAAGTTGGGGAGATGGTTCTTCTTAAGGTCTCACCATGGAAGGGCGTTGTTCACTTTGGGAAGAAGGGTAAACTGGCTCCAAGATTTGTAGGACATTTCAAGATTCTGAAAAAAGGATCGGGAAAGTGGCTTACAAACTGGAATTACCTTCCGACCTTAGTGGAGTTCATCCTGTGTTTCATGTCTCAAATTTGAGAAAGTGTTTGGCTGACGAAAGTCTGCATGTTCCATTGGACGACATCCAGATCGACGAGTCATTACACTTTGTCGAGAAACCCGTTGAAGTCATGGATCGCATTATGAAGAAGACTAGAACCACAACTACCCCAATCGTCAAGGTTCGCTGGGAGAATAAGCGTGGAGCTGAGTTTACTTGGGAGCGAGAAGAGCATATGAAGAAGAAATACCCGTATTTGTTTGTCTAAGTTTCATTCTTAATTTCGGGACGAAATTCTTAAAAGTTGGGGAGATTGTAACCTTTTGGATTTTTGTTAAATAAAAGTTAACCCTGTTATATTCTTGTAAGGACCATTTATGTCAATTATGAAACTTTGACGACTTGTTTATGCTTATTTAGTAGTTAGTCTTTAATTCTTTAATTTGGAAGTAAATAATCTAATTATTAAAATTGAACATAATAATAATATTACTACTATTAATAATAATAATAATAAAAAGATAATTAATAGTAATAATAATAATAATAATAATAATTTATAAATTGTTTAAACTTAAAAATATTCGAAACTTGAAGTAAATAAGTTAAGGGGGCTTGTTTGTCATTTTGTTAAACATTAAAAGAAAGTTTGTACAAAATAATAAAAGTTCCAAACTGCAGGGCCATTGGTGTAATTTTTTTAAAAGTTACAACCCAACCCCCCGCCCTTTTAAACCCGTTTTTCCGGTAAGCAAGTCCGGCGGAGCTCCGGCCGAGCTCCGGCGGTTTCAAAACACCCAAAAACACCCGATTTTGATTCCTAAAACCGTTTTCAATCGATTCGTGAACGTGGTTCGAACTTAAAGACACACTTTAATCGAGCTAAACAACGGTTAGGAACACAAACAATCCAAGTAACCGTCGCCATTATCAATTGAGCCGTTCAATCATTTAAGCTCAATAATAATCAAATTAAATGGATTCTAATCGAACGTTAAACTAATCCTAAGCTATTGTCGAACTCAATTCCACGTGAAACACACCAAATCCATACCTTCGATTCTCCTCTCTGTCGCAAACCTGCAACCTAATCAACATCTACCTTCAAAGCATCATAAACAGCAATTGACAGAGGGTTTTCATCCACCAAGTCCTTAGGAAGCTTTCTGTACAACGAATTTGGGTTTCATCAACGTTTGCCACTTGAACCTATTCTTGCATAGCCGCGACTTGTTCTTCATCGTTTCTCATTGATTTAATTTCAAATCAGGTAATTGATTACACCTACACACTCGTCTCTACATGGGGAACAAAAGCCCTAAGATTTTAATCCTCTACAAACTCGAATTGGCCCTCAATCTAAATCTAAATGAATTTAGGGTTTATGTGATTTGGGGGAATATCTGAACTATGTTTTTTAACATTTTAAAACCAAAGTAAACCACGGCCAAGGCCCTGGTTCACTGGTAAGACACTTGCAACTCAACCTAGAGGTCCCGGGTTCGAACCCGGGCACCCTCTGTTTTTTTAAAAGGGCTTTTTAGCCTTAAATTAATTATAGAAAAATTATATTAAATATAAAAATAATTTTCACAAACTCCTAATATTTTAAAAAAAAATTATCTAAACCTTTTTCTATAAATTATTTCTTGAAAAGCATTTGTTTAACATTTTATTATCAAAATTATTTACAAATGTTTAAACCAAATATATTTTTTATATAAAATAGATTTATGTGATAATTTAAATTATTAAATTATTATTAGACCTTATTTGATTAGAGTTTTATAATGACAATTATAGTATTCAAATATATTTTATAACTAAATACGTAAATTATTTACAAAGGATTTAATTCCTTTAAAATCTTTTAAATATTACCTTCATTTATCGAACAAAAAATAAATAAGAGTTCACTAATTTTATTTATAACAATCCCCAAATTTTAATACCCTAGTTCACGTGAAATCATTTATCTTATTAACCTAAATCCTATAAATATATGTACGTTTAGGTACCTTGTAAAAGAATTCGTTGAAACATCGTTTAATTCTTGTTATCATCTTATACCCATATACGTCAAGTGAGTTTCCTCGCCCCATTTTATACTATTTCACACCGTTTTGGGGTGAAACATGTTACATTATTTAACATATACTTGTAAACGTTTAAATCTTGTAAAGCACTTGCAATTCATACTTTTATTTGTCATGGTTATTTGTGTTATTGTAACTATTATATGAGATACATACTTTGTTTACAATCATTAACTATTGCTAGCCTGGCGACGTCTTAGATCTTTGGGCCTGACAAGCCTATTTGGTGCTAAAGCCGATGTATTGCCCGCTCCTGATGACGTATGACTTGTTCATCATGGGAACCAAATACACTTAGCCAATCATATAAACTTGTAATTAAGTCAAAGTTTGATTGTAGCTATATGTGTTCTATAAACTTGCTAACTCATAACCTATGACATGAATTGCTACTTGTAACCTTGATATATATATATATTAAGCCCTTGAAAACTTACCAACTTTATAGTTGACCCCTTATTTTTAACATGTTTCAGGAAACACGCATGTTTGAAGTCAACTTTTGAAGCTTGCAATAAACTAGGATTTGGACCTAGTTAAAAGAATAAAGTGATTATGTTATGCTTTGTTTTGTTTGAAACTATTTCATGATTTAGACTTATGATTGTATCTTCATTTGAAACATATAATAATATTATTGTCATTTAAAGCTAGCGTTATGTGGTTGTGAACAATCTTAACCCTCACATCTCGACGTTTCCGCTGTCAAGGTTGGGGTGTGACAGGTTCTATGCCCATTTGGTGCAAAGGGTTTTTGTATGATTTAAATGATTCTTGTCTCTTATAGTTGACTTCCCTTTCTGTTATGATATATATTCCTTTGTCAGTGGTGTCCTTGTTTTTCTACAGAATTTGACCTCGTGTTCCTTGTTTTAGGATCTAATCATATTCCCTGACAACCAATGAGAACCAACCTTGCCCGTTAAGTTTTATACTCCTACCTACTCCTTGAATTTCCAAGCCTCGGGCCTGTACGTTCCTCCTTCTTTTGTTTTTCTAGTTTTTGGTCTTCCTCCAGGCTCCAGCCGTGTCAGGAGGTTTCCCTGCTTTCCTTCGTGGCTTCTTTCCTGAGTCGCGACTGACACTTTACCCACCGTACATCATGCTCTAGTATTAGTTTGAACCGCAGTTCATTGTTGCCTAACCTGATCAGTCACGAGGCATCGTGGAGCCTGCCTTTGATGTCAGTTGGAGCCGCGCCTTGAGGTGTGTTCTTGGGCCGCGGCTGGGGCTTAACGTTTGTTGGCGAATTGTAAGTTAGCCGATTCTTGGGTGGTACTCCTTCGAGCCCGGCTTGGGGTGTGCTCCTAGGTCACGACTGGAACTTAATGTTTATTATCAACTTGCACCTTAACCGATATTTGGGGTGGTACCCCATCACAAATCAAACGCCCTCTAAATTATATTTTTTTTAAAGTTTACAATCAATCCTGTCTAACACATCTATAATTATCGCTGAAAAAAACAATCCTATAATTAAGTCACTCATTAAATCTAGTAAAAATGGTGTTTGGTCTCATATGCCCCAACCCCAACCCGCAGTTGAATCAGTTTCATCGGTAGGTGATAAAACCCTACAGAACAGAACAGAACCCTAATTTCACTCTCCCATTGACATAGTCGCACTTCCGTGTGATCCGCTTAATCAGAGATCACAACACATGGATCACACGGCGGAGCAAGATCAAGAACACGAGGTTTACGGCGGAGAGATCCCGGACGAAGCCGAGATGGACACCGATTTCGACATGTCAAGGGACGAACCCGAAGACCTTCAACACAACAACTCCAAGGCAATAATAGCTTCTCGGTGATTCATTGCTCTATGCATGTATTGATTGATTGATTGATTGTGTTGCTTTGGTAAATGTAGGATTTGGAGGATATGAAGAAGAGATTGAAGGAGATCGAAGAGGAGGCAGGAGCGCTGCGCGAAATGCAGGCCAAAGTTGAGAAGGAGATGGGCTCGGTTCAAGGTATCATCTCTAATTTGGGTATTTAGATTTTTAATTTGTGTATTTAACTGTGAGAATTGGGATGCTGTTTATTTGATCGAGAATTAATGATTTTGGTCTTGATAGTACATATGATGATATGAATGCCCCAATGCGTAATCTCCGTAGCTTGCAGTTATACTCATGTGTGGTGGTAGTGTTCTCTGGTGTTGTTTGTTTCAAAGAAGTATACGGTTTTGTTTTTGTATGGTTTCTTCTTTTTGATATAAACAACAGTGGTGAGTCACTATGATAAAAAGGAAAAAAAAATGGTTATTTAGTTTAGCTTCTCTCATTTCATATTTAAATTATCACTTCTAAAGGTGTACATCCTTTCTATGATAAATAAATTTTAGCAGCTTACACAATTTGTCTTAAAGAAAAGAAACGCCAAAATGACATAAAGTGCATGCCTTTTTTGTGCTTAGTGGCGGTGTCGCGTGTGTGTGTGCCTTTTTTTCTTCATTTACTTGGGTTGATGGGAAACAATGTTATATTTGCTAAAAATTCAGTATGTGAAAAGAGGAATACCATCTTATGTCAAAGACTGCAAGTTCATCCAGCTGAAAATAAAAGCAGACAAAGGCAGGCCTAACAAAACACTTTACCAACTGCAATGAAAAGGTTAAACCTAAAACCATGAGGAATGAGCCTGACCAATTCAACTCTTTGTAAGGATTACACTCAAAACCAATAACAAACTTTAAATTATAGAATCATTGAGATGATGTAGCAGAATCAATGTATCTGCCTGAAAAGGTATTCAGGATTTTAGAGGATTTTTTACCCTTTCACAAGAAAGTCATAGCTTCTCTGCCGAGTTTACAGATTTATCTAAAAAATTCGGGATCATTCGACTCGCGTATGGATATATACGCTTCGGACCATGTCTTATTATTTCGGACCATGTCTTATTATTTTTCTAGAAGATTGACATTCATTGATTATTTGTTTTCTAAAATGAAAACCCCGAACTTGGGAAGTTACAAGGGAGAAGAGTATGTTGGTATTTAAGAGAACAATAAACTCAAGAACAATGTAGAGCTCAAGTGATTTTCAAATACTTTGAAAGTGAGGCATAAAGCAGATTACAAAGAGCTTTAAATTACAAAAAAACATCCCATGAAAAAACTCAACTAACGAACATAAACAATGTGCAACAGGGTAAGCAGGTTGACTCATTATTCACCTAACAACCTACACTGAAACAAAGGAAACATGCACCACGTGTTGAAATGTATTCAAATCCACTTTATGCACATGAACACTTGAGCATCCATGCAGATGTACTGTTTGGGTCATGCTTCAAAACAAACAAACAAACAAACAAACCAACCCAGTATATCCCACTCAAGAGCAGGGTCTGGGAGGGGTAGGTGGTGGTGAGTCTTTCCTCTATCTTGGAAGATAGAGAGACCGCTTCCAAAGAGACCCCCGACTCGATAACAAAAGCAATAACAATGGCAAGCAAGCATATTAAATAGCATACAACGCATAGGTACATATCACATAAAGATTTAGATAACGCATACATCAAATAAGCGGCAAGCTTCATCTATAAAAGGCAGATGTGGAATACATACACATCACGCGAGGGGTCCGGCATCATGTCTTCATTTACCCTTCCTACCCACAGATAGGGTTCAAAAGCTCGACGCTCGAAACTCGCTCGAACTCGTTCGAAAAATGCTCGGAATTTTGCTCGTTCGATTCCGGCTCGGTTTCAAAACGAACCGAGCGCCTCGGTTCAGTTTTAAAACGAACCGAGCACGAGCAAATGTAAGCTCGCTCGACGCTCGTTCGGTTTCACTCGAATTGTTTTTAATTTAGGTGTTATATATTATATATATGTTAATTCATTTAATTGTATTTCTATTTTATTTATTCAATAAAAAACAAAAACCCTAATCATAAATAGTTTAGGTTAATTGGTCAATTAAGCTAAGTTGAGGGGGTATTGAGTAATTATCTTAAAATATATATACGCATTTTATGAAACCATAACCCTAAGCCCCCGCTTCCGTCGACCACCACCATGCAACCCTCTCTTCCATTCGCTAACTGCCCCAGCAGTGAGCGTGCTGCCGTCATGCCTCTCGTTTTCGAATTTGACAGCCCTTCCCCCGCCGTAGAAAGCAGCTGCAATCAAGATCCCCGTAAACCCGTTCGAAGGTTAGACTCGTAATCGTTGTTGTCATTTCGTTCTGTTGTTTCGGTCACGTTCGGGTTCTGTTGGCGAAACATGTGTGTATGCTACTGTAATGTGTATGTACGTACAAATTCGATGCGTGTGCGTGACAGTGTGTGAGTGGGTGTGTACTTTGTGTGTGCGTGGGTGTGTATTCGAACCCAGCGAAACCGAGCAAAACCGAGCCCTCGTTGTAAACCAAACCGAGTTCGAGCAAGATGTTTGCGCTCGAATTTGTAAATTCGAACCGAACCGAGCGGCTCGGTTTGATAACGAACCGAGTTCGAGCGAGCCTGCGTTCGGTTCGGTTCGGTTCGGTTCGTGAACAGCCCTACCCACAGATCCCACTAAAAGTTCTTAATTTTAATTCTACGCCTCCACGCACTCCTATCCTCGATCATGTGCTCATAGAGGTGCAAGTGTACCATATCTCGCCTAATTATCTCGTCCCAAGTCAACCTAGGTCTTCCTCTACTCCTCCTACCCTCTAAGTTGATGTTCTTTACTGCTCTAACAGGTGCTGCCATCGGTCTCCTCTTCACGTGCCCAAACCATCTTAATCTTCCCTCTCGTATTTATCTGTAATACAAGCCACCTCTAGCCTCGGTCAAAACATGTCGTTTCTTATCCGATCCAGTCTTGTGTGTCCACACATCCACCTTAGCATTCCCATTTCCGCGACCTCTATTTGTCTCTCGTGCGATTTCTTTATGGCCCAGCAGTCTGTTCCGTATAACATAGCTGGACGTACTGCCACTCGGTATAGTTTTCCCTTTAGTTTTGCTGGAAACCTCTTATCATACAAAATCCCTGATACTGCTCTCCACTTGCACCATTCTGCTTGAGCACGGTGGGCTACATCGCTGTGTATCTCTTCGTCCTCCTGAACGTACGAGCCCAGGTATTTGAACCTAGACGTCTGTGGGATCGCCATACCCTGGATACTGATTTGGGTGGCCTACTTCAGTCTCACCACTAAAGTTACAATGCATGTATTCCGTCTTATAGCGACTTATCTTTAAGCCTCTGCGCTCTAGTGCTGCTCTCCACTGTTCTAGCCTCTCATTTAGCACCCTTTTAGATTCTGATATTAAGACAATATCATCCGAAACAGCATGCACCATGGGACTGGCTCTTGTATAGACTTGGTCATCTCATCCAACACTACTGTGAAGAGAAATGGGCTCAATGTCGATCCTTGGTGGAGTTCCACTTCCACCGGGAAGAAGTCTGTGTCTCCGACTGGTGCTCGCACACACGTTTTTGTCTCGTCATACATATCCTTGATTATTTTGATATACCTCTGGTATCTTTCTAAGTCGTAGACTTTCCCAAATGAGTTGATGTGGAACACTGTCATAGAGGTCCCTTTTCTTTTCTCTATATTTCTTCATTATCCTCCTTATGACGTGTGTGGCTTCTGTTGTAGAGCGTCCTGACATAAATCCAAATTGGTTTATCGCTATCTAAGTTTCGCGTCTAATTCTCGTGTCAATAACTCTTTCCCATAGTTTCATTGTGTGACTCAATAGCTTTATTCCCCTGTAGTTGCGCAACATGGGACATCTCCTTTTTTCTTATATATGAGGACTATGACACTGCTTCTTCACTGCTCTGGCATCTTCCCGGTCTTGAAGATAGTGTTGAATAAGTCTGTTAGCCATTGCAGGCCCTCATCTCCCAGGCACTTCCACACTTCAATCGGTATGTTGTCCGGCCCCACCGCTTTAGCCCTTTCCATTTTCTTCAGAGCTTTCGTAACTTCGTCGACTGTGATGCTTCTACAATAACATTTGTTTTGTTACGTTGTTTGAGTTGTTTTATCGATCTCAGTTTGTTGATTAGGGTTCTTTATATTGAAAAGGTTATCGAAGTAAGTTTTCCATCTCACCTTGATGTCTTTCTCCTTCACCAAGACCTTTCCATCCGCAACCTTTATAAACTTCACCATTATCAAGCCCTGTCTTCTACTTTCTCTTGCCTTGGCTATCTTAAACATGTCATGCTCTCCTTCTTTCGTCTCTAATCGCCTATACATCCTCTCATACGCCGTGTTCTTTGCCTCTGACACATATTTTTTCGCCTCTCGTTTAGCCTCCTTGTATTTATCTTTTAGCTCTGCGCGTTCTTCCTCGTTATTACAGCGTAAAAGCTCTCTAAAACTTTGTTGTTTAATTCTTATCTTCTCCAGTACATTTTGTTCCACCACCAGGATTCCATATGGCCGACTGTCCTATTTGTTGTAACTCCAAGAGTTTTTTTAGCTGCTTGAATGACTCTAGTTGCCATAGCTTCGCACTTTTGGTTTGCGTCTTCCTGTGGCCCTGTCTGGCTCATTGGTATGACGTTATCTCTAAAGATGGTAATCTTTTCGTCTTTGAGCTGACCCCATCTGATCGTAGGTCTAATTCTCTTAGTTGGTTGGACAATTGCTCTCTTCACGCGTATATCCTTTCACCAACATATTATGTTGAGTCACTACTGTCTCTCCCGGGATTGCCTTACAGTCCTTTCACGAGCTACGGTTTTCTCCCCTTATCAGCAAATAGTCTATCTGCGTGTTTCTACCGCCGCTGCTAAACGTGATTAGATGCGAGTCTCTTTTCTTAAAAAACGAATTTATGATGCCTAGGTTATGCGCTAATACAAAGTCAAGAAGCTCCTTACTGCCGTAATTCCTAGGACCATACCCAAAGCCTCCATGCACCAACGGGAAGTGCTCATTATTCTTATCGATATGCCCATTAAAATCTCCTCCTATGCATATTTTTTCTTCTCTAGGTATGTCTCCCATAACGTGATCTAAACTTTTCCAGAATTTCTTTCTTTTCGTTTCTCCTAATCCAACATGTGGTGCATACACACTAACTTCTGCCACTACTTTATCCCCTATTATTATTCTTAATAGCATAAATCTATCATTGTATCTTCTCACCTCCACTACATTATCTTGAAGTTCTTTAGCAACTATAAAACATACTCCATTTTTTGTTCCATCTGACCCTGAATACCATAATTTATAACAATTAGTCTTTTGCTCTCCCACCCCACCATCTAGTCTCCTGAAGACACGCTATCTGAGCCCTACTTCTCTTCAGCTAATCAATTAACTCTAATAACTTAGGTGCTATTTGTTTTTTCTGCAGGAAAACGTTTGCAGTCTGCGGACCACATCTGCAGACATCTGCAGCTGAAGAGGTGGACCAAACGTCTGCAGTCTGCAAGAAAAAGACTGTTTTTTTAACATCCGCAGAATACTGAAATATTCTGTAATTAAATTAAACATATTTTTTAAACTTTAAAAAGTAATTTAACATTAATATATAAATAATTGAACTCAAGAATATTATTAAACAATCTTGCATCAATCGGAGTTCGGATTTCAACATTTCAAAAGCAGAATCACGATATTTCATCTTCAATTCATCCGGGTAGTCGGGCATATGCAGAAACAATCAAGTTCTTGAGTGAATTTCTGGTTCAAAGATTGTGTAATGGAACAAAGGAACAGAAGAGCAGAGTAGTTTATGAAATCAGATTACTTGCAAAAACAAACATTTACTTGATCACTCCCCTAAACAAAATCCATAAGAACAAACTAAACCAACAAACCAAACAAAAACACGAAACCGATTACGCTATACCGTCAGCTCCGAAAACCCTTCGTCATCAGCCGGAGAAAACGAAACAGAATCCAACGAACAAAAGCAATTGAAGTGATGCCATTTGACGCTATCAAACCCTTGAGGGTCCCGACTCTTCAACCCTAACCTCAGAGACTTCGAATCGATCTTCTCGGAGCACTTCTTGCATGATGATTTGCCTGATTTCGCGTACTGTGAAGACGGTGATAACGTTTTCCCGTCATTCTTGAGAGATATCGATTTTCTGTAAACGAGTCGGGCCCGACGCAGGGAGGGCAGAGGGCGACGGCGCAAGGACGGCTGCAAAGGAGGGTGGGCGGCGGAGGAGGGTGGGCGGCGCAGGGATGGTGGCGCGACAGAGGAGGAGGGCGCGCAGCGGAGGGGGAGGGCAGCGCGGCGGAGGGGGAGGGCGGTAGAGGGGAGGGCGCGCGACGAAGGGGGAGGGCAGCGCGACGGAGGGGGAGGGCAGCGCGGCGGAGGGGGAGGGCAGCAGAGGGGCGACGGTTGGGTGGAGGTTGGCCGGTGGTGAGAGGAGAGGTGTGGAAGAGTTGCACACAAGTGAAGGTGGGTTTTAGGGGTGGGGAGGAGTTTAGGAGAAGAGGTTGAGAAGAGTTTAGAAGTGGTAGGTTCACGTCTTCTCCACGCAGACATCAGGAAGACGTTTTTTAATGAAATGTCTTCCAAAAATCAAACAGTCTGCGCACTCAAAACCTCTTCCCGCGTCTGCGTGCACGCAGATGAAGAGGTGAGGAAGAGCTTTTGCAAAAAAACAAACACTACCTTACTAGTTAGAGTTCCTACATTTCACGATGCCACTCGTAATCTATAACCATTTTTTCCTGTAGTTGCACCTCTTGTCACCGAACATGATCTCGGGGCAGCATAATGGCTCCTGCTATCTATTTTACCACACTAACCCACCGTAACCAAAAAAATACCAGACAAAGTCCACGAATACAGCCACAATTCACGGAAAACACCTTAAAATAGAAGTGCAACACTAGTAATGCACAATCAAAAGCAGCCACTCACACGAGGTCAACAATACACAAGCGACGCACAATCAAATCAAGAAGCAGAAATATATCAAATCACAAGAAAGTAGAAATAACACAAGAATAGGGGATGACTCTCCCTATTTAAAACCAGAATGCTGGTACCCCTAACCTAGCCAAACAATCTAAACGAAAAGATATAAGTAAAGAAGACTAAAAGCATATATGAAAACCTGAGGTGGAACGATCTCACCAAATGTACACCCAAGTTAGGGTTTTTCGATTAGGCTGCTGGTATGGGTATGGGTTCGCGATGGCAGGTGGGAGGCGGCTGGGGTCTGCTGGTCTACGGGTTGTGATGGAAGTGGTATTGGTTGGCGGTGGTTGGCTGGTGGCAGTGAATTGACGGTGGCAGGTGGGAGGCGGCTGGGGTCTGCTGGTCTACAGGTTGTGATGGAAGTGGTATTGGTTGGTGGTGGTTGGCTGGTGGCAGTGAATTGACGGTGGCAGTGAATTGACGGTGGCAGGTGGGCGGCGGCTGTGATGGGTGGTGCAACGAGGTGTGAGTTGATCTCGGAGAGGGCGGTGATGGTAGGTGGGTGTCGGCTGTGGTGGGTGGGTGATGCGACGGCTGCGGTAGGTGGGTGGTGCGACAAGGGGGGGGGGGCGTCGCCGGGCGTTGGTGGTCTTGGTGGTGGTGGTGGCTGGCTGTGACAGGATGGGGTGGGGGGTGGGGAGGTGGTGAGGTGGCTAGCGGTGAAGGGATGGGGAGGCGGTGAAGGTGGGGATAATGGAGATGGCAGAAGTGGCTAGCGGTGCTCCGGTAAGGTGGTTGGGTGGTCGTGGTGGCGGCTGTGACGGTGGAGATGGTAGAGAAGGTGGGGTGCTCCGGCTCTGGTGAAGGTGGGGAAGGTGGTTGTGATGGGGAGGTGGGGTGGGGTGGGTGGGGTGGGTGGGGTGGGTGGGGTGGGGTGGGGAAGGTAAGGAAGGTGGTCGTGATGGGGAGGTGGAGATGGCGTAGAAGGTGGGGTGGGGTGGGACTTTGAAGACGGTGGTGCTCCGGCTCCGACGACGACTTTCTGGTGGCCGGTGAGGCGTCGGCGTCGGCGTCCGGTGATGGTGGTGACCGGTGATGGTGATGTGTAACGGTACTAAGAAAGTCCAGAGAGAGAGAGAGAGAGATCTTAAGGTATCACTTGCAAATGCTAATAAGATATTGGGTCATGCTTCAACATAGTTAACTAATTTAGTGGTTTATAGTAGAAGAGTGTGTATATTGTGAGTTTTACTTTTCAAGCAACATATATAAATATTTCTTGTTGTAGGATCTCTAATTGTACTAAATAATTTTTAATGCCAAAGGTTATCAAGGGCCTTTCATTTCTCCATTGCTTGAAGAATTTTTTTTTATCAAGCTTTGTACTATATACTTATGTTTTCCTAGAGTTTTTGTCCTCTTGACCTTCAAGTATCACATATAGATTCTATTAGTAGTAATACCATCTTTTTTAAATATTTTCATCTACCATCATTTCTGGTGCTCTCTGTTTGCAGGATTACCCTGCTCTTACTTTTACAATATATATAATTCATTAGTTTTATTTATTTCATTTGATTGACATCAACTTTTTTTTTTCAAATATTTGGAATTGCTAGAAGATCCCAGTGCTTCTGCTACACAGGCTGAGAAGGAAGAAGTTGATTCCCGTTCTATATATGTCGGTAATGTAAGATTTATGATCCTTCAACTTATCTTGTTTTTTATAAACGTGACAAAGTGTGCTAGAACAAGATAATAATTATTTTGTACAATTATTACTATTTTTAGTAATTGATTTGTGAAGTGGTGATTTTGTGTGCCTAAGAAGACATGAATAGCATATTGTATATCCATGTGTTATTGTATTTTTGTTCTTTAATTTCTTTTTACTAATGAACTTCAGGTAGACTATGCATGTACCCCTGAAGAGGTTCAGCAACATTTTCAGTCATGTGGAACTGTAAACAGGGTGACAATATTAACAGACAAATTTGGTCAACCAAAAGGTTTTGCATACGTGGAATTCGTGGAACCTGAATCTGTTCAGAATTCTTTGCTTTTGAATGAATCAGAATTGCATGGCCGTCAACTTAAGGTCTTAATTATATCTATTGTTTTCTGTTTAACATATTTTGACATTCTGGTATTCAATTAGAAGGGCGTACCCGGTGCATGAAGCTCCCGCTTTGCGCAGGGTCCGGGGAGGGGCCGGATCGCAAAGCGATCAGATGTACGCAACCTTTCCTTGCACAATTTTGTGCAAGAGGCTGTTTCCACGGCTAGAACCCATGACCTCAAGGTCACAAAGCAGCAACCTTACCAGTTGCTCCAAGGTCGGCCCTCTATTCTGGTATTCAATTCTCATTAGTAAATGTCGGTGTTGTTTTGTGCAGGTTGCTGCTAAACGGACCAATATTCCTGGCATGAAGCAATTCAGAGGAAGGCGTCCAAACCCATACCTCGGGTTCCGCTCACGAAGGCCTTACATGCCTGGCCCACCATTCTATACTCCATATGGTTATGGGTACGCACCAGAAATTCAAATAATCTCTTTTATTGCAGTAATTATGCGGTAGGTATGATACCTTGGTTTATGGGAATGGGTGTGATACCTTGGTCGGAAGTTAAGGGTTTCAAAATCATGAATGGAACCTACAATCCAGCCCTTAGCATCGTGTAACAGCAAGCCAAACGCTACCTAGATTCACCTGACTGTTTGGCCTTTTTTTTGTCTCTCTCTCTCTAAAAAAATTATTTGGTTGTTTTGACCCGTTAGAGATTAAACTTAACCTAAATCAGGTCATTTATGTTTTATTCTTTTGGAAGCTAACATACATATATTGTTATTGTTATGTTGCAGAAGGTTTCCAAGAGCCAGGCGGCCAATGTGGTACATGCCATATTGAAGACAACCACAACCGAGGCTGGAACCGTTGGTCTAAATTAAACGATTTTGTTCTCTTGCTTACGTTTTGTTTGCCTGCCCTAACGCCCCTCGTACTAATTATTATTTTGTGTTCTCATACCGAGTCACATGGGGATTAAAAGACTTATTTAGTGTTTAGTCAAGGGGTGTGTGTTATAGTTGGAAGAATGGTGAGATTTTTGCCCTAATTAACCGTGTTTTACCATTTCTTTTATGATATGTACTTCGTTAGCTATCATATTATGAATCTATTAGACGTGTTTACGTCTACTGTAGTGTTGCTTTAAAAGTGTTATACTAATTTATGTAGTCTCATTTAGATAATATGGGTATTAAAATGAGTCGCAGAACATTGCATATAATCTTATGAGTTTATACGTTTTGGAATTGTTGTAATCAAGCAATCAGATAATGCGAGTATGTTTATCTTCATCTACCGACTCCAATAAAAGGATAATTAGGAGCAATGTTTTTAAAACTGGACCGGACAGTGAACTGGACACCAGCGGACCGGTTCAACCGGTCGAATCGTATATAATAACGGATTAAATTATAATTATTTTTTATAAATATATTTATAAATTACAAAAAAATAAAAGTTTATATTAAAAAACCCGTTCAACCGGTCCGGTTCCCGGTTCAACCGAGCCGGTTCCTGGTCCGACCGCTGGTTTGATCGGTTCAACCGGTCTGACCACTGGTTCAACGTTAAACCGGTTTTAAGCACCGAACCAGACCTGATTGAAGTCCGGTTCCCGGTCCAACCAGTCGGACCTGCCGGTCCGGTCTGGTTTTCAAAACCATGATTAGGACACGTTGCAAGATCACACTCTTGGTATCCAAAATTTTCCTGCTTCTCTCATATTAAATAACTGCATTAATTATAAAAAATATTATTTACTTTTTTTTAGATTAAAAATATTTTTTAACAAATTAAGAAAGAGATTTTTTTAATGTTATTTAACAAAAAATGTTATTAAAATAATATATTTTTAAACATCAAACTTTTAAAAATACAAAATATTTAAAAGTAGTGATTTTAAAATGTAAAATTTTTATATTGAAAAATAATTAAAATTAGAAGTTATAATAAGAAAAATTTTCAAAATGACAAAAAATGTTATTTTTATAATGAAAAATAATTAAAAATTTTCAATTATATATATATCAAATAATTGAAAGGTTTATGTGTGTTTCAGTTTGGAGCAATTTCTGAGTTTCAACTACACCGAGAATGGGACCGTTTAAAACTTGAATCTTCTAAATATTTGTAGAGACGGGGTTTGGGTTTATGTCATTATCTATGTATTAAAAATTGAACGGAATAAACAATGGCTTTTGCAATCTGCATTGGTTATTTCGAAATCAAGAGTTGTGCTTTTATCATAATGAAGCTATGTGTTAATTGAGAAGCTCTCTCCTAATAACACATATGCTCTCTTGCAGCCACCGCATTAACAACTCATATTTTAACCAGCCCTCTTCATGTCATTCTTCAATCGTTTGGAGTTGCTCAATAGGAGAGGTGTTTTTTTTCTTTTTTCTTTTCTTTTTGAAATGAGGTTTTGATTTTATTTTGTTGTACAAAGTCATCTATGATCTTGGGTTTCAATGCATAAATGGGGAGGGTAGCCAATAGGTTTGGCATGAATTTATTCTATCTTCTATCCATTTATTTTTACTGGATGGTTGGTGTGGATATTGTGGTGGATCTTTAACCCATTGTGACTTGGGTTAATTTAGGGATCAATCTTCTATCTATTTTGATAAATTAGGTTTTGGAACTCATAATCTAAAAAAAAAACATACACAATTACACAAATACATAATGAAATTATGATTTAAATGAAGGTGAAGATTTGACAAGGTTTTGGAACTCTTAATGTCAAATAATAACTATATTGCTATTTATGGAGATGTTGAATACAAATCTAATTATATAATATTCATTTGATGATTTGACGTAAATAAACATCCATACTATAAAATAAGTTACTTTAATGTCGCTTTAGATTTTTTTTCCCTTTTTTTATGGTTATACAATAAGTTGTTAACATAAGTTACAAACCTTTAAAAAGAGCTTTAATCTCGCGAGAAGGTACACATGTCTAAAACAAATCTATCTATTACTACTAATAATAAAAGAGAGTTTTTTTGGAACACATGTCCATCTCCTAGAGCAAGTTTTTGGAATTTTCCCGCCCATTGTTCTTGACCCGATAACTCTTTCACACGGGTCCTTTGACCCAGCTTGATCCACCAAAAAAACCTCGCACAAACCCTAAAATCAATCTTCTCTCAATCTTGAAGCCTACCTTTGCGATTTCTTCTGTAAGGCACCGTTCCCGGGCATCTCACAGTTGGTCATTCACAACAATAATTACATAAAACGTTACATAATACAAATTTAAGCAACAGAATTAATTTAACAAAAGCCATTCATTTCACTATAAACACTGTTGTTAAGCAATACACCGTGGTTTAATCAGGTTACAAAATAATAGTTTGATTGCATTACAAAACAACAGTATTATCATGTATGAATGGATGTCAGTCATGCCCCACCGAGTAGCTTCACCCGCGTGCCATCCTCAGTAACATTTTACCTGCCAACTGAAAAATAAATAAAAGTCAGCATTGCTGAGTGAGTCCTGGTATTTTTTTAAAACATACTTTACTTTCGTTTAAGAACTATTCTTTACTTTTGCATGTGAACACACATCATACGTACACTTAGGTAATATCATTATTATCTTCATCGTTCGTTCATTTCGTACTTTTATCATTATCTTTCCGAGTCTTTTGCGGCAACAGGATCGCTCACCTCATTAGCAATCTCAATGATTGCACTTTATCCGAGTCTTTTGCGACAACAGGGTCGCTCACCTCATTAGCAATCTTAATGATTGCACTTTATCCGAGTCTTTTGCGACAACTAGGCCACTCACCTCATTGTCAATCTCAATGATTGACCCTGTGTGCATCCTTCGGGGTAGCTAACCTGCATCACAGTTGAGCTAACGACAGCAAGGCCGTGCACCTCTATACATTTGCTTGTACGACTTTCATTCATTCATTTACGTTCCACTTTTCTTCATCATTAATCTTTCACTTTATTAATGATAATACTTTTTGTTTCGATCAAAAACATACCACGTAAAGTCATACGATAATAATATTAATAACATTAATAATAAGGTTAGCAATAATGATAATGATAATAATAAGGAATCATAAAAACGGTCATGATTATGCTTTGAATTAAGTATTTATTAACCCTAGTCAAACATTGTTGCAAACCCTAATGGCACAGACTCCCATAAAATTCCCGAAATAAATTCTAAGTGTTGGGCGCATGGGCCCTGTTCGGACGCATGGGCCCTGTTCGGACGCATGGGCCTCTCAGACGCATGAAGTCACTTAGGCGCATGGAAGGTCCAGACGCATGGTCACTATTGGGGCGGTTCAACACTTAGGCGTTTGGAAAATCCCAGACGCATGGGCACTATTTAGACGGTTGGACACTTAGGCGTGTGGGGAAATCACAGACGCATGGGCCCTGTTCAGACGGTTGGGCCCTGTTTAGACGTATGGGCTTGCTTAGCATTTTCTAAGGCAAATTTTAGACGGTCGGGGTATTGTTTAGGCGGTTGGGCATCAAATTTTCACTTAAACAACATAAATAAATCCCAATTCTTCCTAAATCAGATTCTATGCTTAGTACTAACATTCTATGCATCATAACACATTCTTAATCATGATCATCACCTCATTTACACCCAAACATACACTCACCCACATACACATTCACACACACATACGGGTAGAAACTTCTTTTTTATAAAAACATACACGCATGCATTTTCCAGCCCCAAAGTAGTTAAAAACATGTTAAAAAGGGGATTCTAGAACTCACCTTAGTTTGTTTTCGGGTTTGAACCGTTCTTTGAGCTTCCCAGACGTTTCTAGCACCTAAAACCCACACACATATACAATCCGAACACACAATCACATTTATAAGCATAGAACCGAGCCTAGAATCATCTAAAACATCATAAAATCGAGATTTCTTACCAAAAACTTTGAATTTTTCTTCTTTCTCTCTACAAATCCGAGTTCCCTGTGTTTCTCTCTCTAAATCCGAATGAGAAGAAGTGTGCACAGGCAATATGGGCGGCCATCACCTTTATTCACCAACTTTAAAACTTTTGCCCTCTTTGGACACTTTTAACCCCTCAACTTTGGGTTACCTCACATATCCCTTATCTACATCTATCCTTTCTTTCTTTGTCTATAAAATTTCAGGCGTTACAAGTCCACCCCCTTATATAGGTTTCGTCCCCGAAACCTGTTATTCCTTAAACAGATGAGGGTAATGCTACTTTATCTCTCCTTCAATCTCCCATGTAGACTCGGATCCCTTCATGTGCTTCCACTGTACTCGCACAAAGGAACCACTTTATTCCTTAACCTCTTCTCCTTACGATCAATGATCGCCACTGGTTGCTCCACGTAATTAAGCCGTTCATCCACTTTGATGTCCTCCAGTGGTACAATCATATCCTCGTCTGCTAAACACTTCCGCAGGTGAGATACATGGAATGTCGGGTGAATTCCATTTAACTCATCTGGTAGTTCCAACCTATAGGCCACCTCTCTTACTCGAGCAATGATTCGGAAAGGCCCTATATACCTTGGGCTCAATTTGCCCCGCTTTCTAAACCGAATGATATATTTACAAGGTGAAACTTTCAACATAACCCTATCACCCACTTGGAACTCAATCGGTCTACGTCTCTTATCAGCATACGACTTCTGTCTATCTTTAGCTGCGTTCATGAAGGCTTTGATCTTTTCGAGCATCTCCGTGTAGCCTCGATCACTTCAATGCTCCCTAACTCTTTCTGGCCAATATCACCCCAGCAAACGGGTGTCCTACATCTCCTACCATATAGCATCTCGTAGGGTGGCATGCCAATACTGGCATGGTAACTGTTATTGTACGAGAATTCTGCTAACGGCAGATGGTCATCCCAACTTCCTCCAAAATCGATCACGCACGCTCGAAGCATATCCTCGAGTGTCTGGATCGTCCTCTCAGACTGACCATCCGTCTGAGGATGGTATGCTGATGTGTAGCCTCGTCCCCATCACATCGTGGAATTTATTCCAAAATTTAGATGTAAACCGAGTGTCACGATCAGACATGATAGACACCGGCACACCATGACGAGCTACAATCTCTTTGATAAATTGATCTACGAGTCTCTCAGAAGAATACATCTCTCGGATCGGTAAGAAGTGAGCACTCTTTGTCAAACGGTCAACTATCACCCATATGGCATCATACCCTTTCAGGGTACATGGTAGCTTCGTAATGAAGTCCATGGTGATATGCTCCCACTTCCAGTCGGGTATATCCAACGGTTGGATTTTCCCATACGGCTTCTGGTGTTCCGCCTTCACTGTGCAAACAGTCAAGGCACTTACTCACATACTCAGCTACGTCACGCTTCATACCCGACCACCAGTAGCCTTTCTTCATATCGTGATACATCTTGGTAGCACCGGGATGAATGGAGTATCGAGTCTTATGGGCCTCGCCTATGATCTTTCCGCGTAGATCCCCGTAACGAGGAATCCACATTCGCCCATATCAGGTTCTAACACTGAGAGTGTTTTCACCCAACTCCGCGACCAAGCCTATCATTCTTTCAGAGTTAAGACGATCTTCTTTCAGTGCCTCGTCTTGAAACTTCTTGACCTGCGTTATCATGTCAGAGGTCATAATCAGCTGATAAGCCTTCACCCGAATCGGCTTGGGTCTCTCTTTTCGGCTAAGGGCATCCGCCGCCACGTTGGCCTTGCACGGATGGTAATGGATCTCGCAATCGTAATCCTTTATAAGCTCCAACCATCGCCTCTGCCTCATATTCAAATATTTCTGCTCGAAGAAGTACATCAAGCTTTTGTGGTCTGTGAAGATGGTGCACTTCGTCCCGTATAGGTAATGCTGCCAAATCTTCAACGCAAAAACCACCGCAGCTAGTTCTAGATCGTGCGTGGGATAGTTGGCTTCGTGGGTCTTCAGCTGCCGGGATGCGTAGGCTATCACCCTTCCACATTGCATCAATACGCAACCTAGCCCAGAATAAGATGCATCCGAATACACCACTAAGTCTTCACTACCTTCGGGTAATGTCAAGATAGGAGCTTGTGTTAGTCTCGTTTTCAACTCCTCAAAAGCACACTCCTGTTCTCGACCCCACACGAACTTCACATCCTTGCGAGTCAACTTTGTCAAAGGTGAGGCTATCTTGAAAAAGTCTTGAATAAACCTCCTGTAGTAGCCCGCCAATCCCAAGAAGCTACGAATCTTGGATGGAGTCTTAGGAGACTTCCATTGCATCACGGCCTCAACCTTTGCCGGGTCCACCATGATTCCCTCCGCATTTACCACGTGGCCCAGAAATTGCACCTCGCGTAGCCAAAAAGCATACTTGGAGAACTTAGCATATAGTTTCTGTTTTCTCAACGTCTCCAACACTTTCCGAATGTGACCGGCATGCTCTTCTTCGCTCCTAGAATAAATCAGGATATCGTCGATTAATACAATCACTGATTTGTCCAACATCGGCCGACACACTCGATTCCTCAAGTTCATAAGAGCAGCTGGCGTGTTGGTTAAACCAAAAGACATCACAAGGAACTCGTAGTGCCCATAACGCGTACGAAAAGCTGTCTTAGGAATGTCTTGCTCCTTTACTTTTAATTGATGGTAGCCAGATCGAAGATCTATCCTTGAGAACCAACTGGCACCTTGGAGCTGATCGAACAAGTCATCAATCCTCGGTAATGGATACCAATTCTTCACCGTCAACTTGTTCAACTCGTGGTAGTCAATACACATCCTCATGCTGCCGTCCTTCACCCGGATCGGCTCGGGTCTCTCTTTTCGGCTAAGGGCATCTGCCACCAAGTTGGCCTTGCCCGGATGGTAATGGATCTCGCAATCGTCATCCTTTATGAGCTCCAACCATCGCCTCTGCCTCATATTCCAATCTTTCTGCTCGAAGAAGTACATCAAGCTTTTGTGGTATGTGAAGATGGTGCACTTCGTCCCGTATAGGTAATGCTGCCAAATCTTTAAAGCAAAAACCACCGCAGCTAGTTCTAGATCGTGCGTAGGATAGTTGGCTTCGTGGGTCTTCAGCTGCCGGGATGCGTAGGCTATCACCCTTCCACGTTGCATCAATACGCAACCTAGCCCAGAATAAGATGCATCCGAATACACCACTAAGTCTTCACTACCTTCGGGTAGTGTCAAGATAGGAGCTCGTGTTAGTCACGTTTTCAACTCCTCAAAAGCACACTCCTGTTCTCGACCCCACACGAACTTCACATCCTTGCGAGTCAACTTTGTCAAAGGTGATGCTATCTTGGAAAAGTCTTGAATAAACCTCCTGTAGTAGCCCGCCAATCCCAAGAAGCTACGAATCTCGGATGGCGTCTTAGGAGACTTCCATTGCATCACGGCCTCAACCTTTGCCGGGTCCACCATGATTCCCTCCGCATTTACCACGTGGCCCAGAAATTGCACCTCGCGTAGCCAAAAAGCACACTTGGAGAACTTAGCATATAGTTTCTGTTTTCTCAACGTCTCTAACACTTTCCGAATATGACCGGCATGCTCTTCTTCGCTCCTTGAATAAATCAGGATATCGTCGATTAATACAATCACTGATTTGTCCAACATCGGCCGACTCACTCGATTCCTCAAGTCCATAAAAGCAGCTGGCGCGTTGGTTAAACCAAAAGACATCACAAGGAACTCGTAGTGCCCATAACGCGTACGAGAAGCTGTCTTAGGAATGTCTTGCTCCTTTACTTTTAATTGATGGTAGCCAGATCGAAGATCTATCCTTGAGAACCAACTGGCACCTTGGAGCTGATCAAACAAGTCATCAATCCTCAGTAATGGATACCAATTCTTCACCGTCAACTTGTTCAACTCGCGGTAGTCAATACACATCCTCATGCTACCGTCCTTCACCCGAATCGGCTCGGGTCTCTCTTTTTGGCTAAGGGCATCTGCCACCACGTTGGGCTTGCCCGGATGGTAATGGATCTCGCAATCGTAATCCTTTATGAGCTCCAACCATTGCCTCTGCCTCATATTCAAATCTTTCTGCTCGAAGAAGTACATCAAGCTTTTATGGTCTGTGAAGATGGTGCACTTCGTCCCGTATAGGTAATGCTGCCAAATCTTCAACGCAAAAACCACCGCAGCTAGTTCTAGATCGTGCGTGGGATAGTTGGCTTCGTGGGTCTTCAGCTGCCGGGATGCGTAGGCTATCACCCTTCCACGTTGCATCAATACGCAACCTAGCCCAGAATAAGATGCATCCGAATACACCACTAAGTCTTCACTACCTTCGGGTAATGTCAAGATAGGAGCTCGTGTTACTCTCGTTTTCAACTCCTCAAAAGCACACTCCTGTTCTCGACCCCACACGAACTTCACATCCTTGCAAGTCAACTTTGTCAAAGGTGAGGCTATCTTGGAAAAGTCTTGAATAAACCTCCTGTAGTAGCCCGCCAATCCCAAGAAGCTACGAATCTCGGATGGCGTCTTAGGAGACTTCCATTGCATCACGGCCTCAACCTTTGCCGGGTCCATCATGATTCCCTCCGCATTTACCACGTGGCCCAGAAATTGCACCTCCACTAGCCAAAAAGCACACTTGGAGAACTTAGCATATAGTTTCTATTTTCTCAACGTCTCCAACACTTTCTGAATATGACCGGCATGCTCTTCTTCGCTCCTTGAATAAATCAGGATATCGTCGATGAATACAATCATTGATTTGTCCAACACCGGCCGACACACTCGATTCCTCAAGTCCATAAAAGCAGCTGGCGCATTGGTTAAACCAAAAGACATCACAAGGAACTCGTAGTGCCCATAACGCGTACGAGAAGCTGTCTTAGGAATGTCTTGCTCCTTTACTTTTAATTGATGGTAGCTAGATCGAAGATCTATCCTTGAGAACCAACTGGCACCTTGGAGCTGATCAAACAAGTCATCAATCCTCAGTAATGGATACCAATTCTTCACCGTCAACTTATTCAACTCACGGTAGTCAATACACATCCTCATGCTACCGTCCTTCACCCGAATCGACTCGGGTCTCTCTTTTTGGCTAAGGGCATCTACCACCACATTGGGCTTGCCCGGATGGTAATGGATCTCGCAATCGTAATCCTTTATGAGCTCCAACCATTGCCTCTGCCTCATATTCAAATCTTTCTGCTCGAAGAAGTACATCAAGCTTTTATGGTCTGTGAAGATGGTGCACTTCGTCCCGTATAGGTAATGCTACCAAATCTTCAACGCAAAAACCACCGCAGCTAGTTCTAGATCGTGCGTGGGATAGTTGGCTTCGTGGGTCTTCAGCTGCCGGGATGCGTAGGCTATCACCCTTCCACGTTGCATCAATACGCAACCTAGCCCAGAATAAGATGCATCCGAATACACCACTAAGTCTTCACTACCTTCGGGTAATGTCAAGATAGGAGCTCGTGTTACTCTCGTTTTCAACTCCTCAAAAGCACACTCCTGTTCTCGACCCCACACGAACTTCACATCCTTGCAAGTCAACTTTGTCAAAGGTGAGGCTATCTTGGAAAAGTCTTGAATAAACCTCCTGTAGTAGCCCGCCAATCCGAAGAAGCTACGAATCTCGGATGGCGTCTTAGGAGACTTCCATTGCATCACGGCCTCAACCTTTGCCGGGTCCATCATGATTCCCTCCGCATTTACCACGTGGCCCAGAAATTGCACCTCCACTAGCCAAAAAGCACACTTGGAGAACTTAGCATATAGTTTCTATTTTCTCAACGTCTCCAACACTTTCTGAATATGACCGGCATGCTCTTCTTCGCTCCTTGAATAAATCAGGATATCGTCGATGAATACAATCATTGATTTGTCCAACACCGGCCGACACACTTGATTCCTCAAGTCCATAAAAGCAGCTGGCGCGTTGGTTAAACCAAAAGACATCACAAGGAACTCGTAGTGCCCATAACGCGTACGAAAAGCTGTCTTAGGAATGTCTTGCTCCTTTACTTTTAATTGATGGTAGCCAGATCGAAGATCTATCCTTGAGAACCAACTGACACCTTGGAGCTGATCGAACAAGTCATCAATCCTTGGTAATGGATACCAATTCTTCACTGTCAACTTGTTCAACTCGCGGTAGTCAATACACATCCTCATGCTACCGTCCTTCTTCTTTACAAACAAGACCGGAGCACACCAAGGAGAGATACTCGGCCTGATAAAACCCTTATCAAGCAACTCCTGCAGCTGCTCCATTAAATCCTTCATCTCAGTCGGAGCCAACCGATACGGTGCCTTAGCGACAAGCTGAGCACCAGGTATCAAGTCAATTTAAATTTAAATTTCGCGATCCGGTGGCACACCTGATAAGTCTTCGGGAAACACATCGGGAAAGTCACACACCACCGGCACATCGGGAAATTGTGGTGTTGACGTGGCCACATCCTTCACGTAGGCCAGATAAGCGCTACATCCACGCCTCATGCACCTTCCCGCCACTGCCATCGAAATCACCTTTGGAATCGTCGTAACTCGATCACTGTATATCGTCACTGAACTTCCGTCAGGCACCGCCAGTCTAATCATCTTCTTACGACACATGATATTCGCTTCATAGGTTGCTAACCAATCCATCCCTAGTACTACATCAAATCCACCTAGGGGCATCACATGTAACTTAGCAGCAAACCTACCACCCTCTAGTTCTATGGCGCAGTCCTCTATCATATCAGTAACTCTAGTGGACTTACCAATAACAGTTTCTACATCGAAGGGCTCATCGATATGTCTACTACTAACAGGCAATTTAGCACAGAAAGTAGCAGAAATAAAACTCCTAGCACTAGAATCAAATAACACAGAAGAAAGAGTTTTATTTACTAGAAACGTACCTGACACAACATCGGGGTCCGTCCTAGCCTCCTCCCTGGTCATGGTGAAAGCTCTGGCGCTCACCCTCGGCCTCCTGCAGTCCCTGCTCATATGGCCCTCCTCGCCGCAGGTATAACACCTCAGCGCCTTACAGTCTCTAGAGATGTGACCCGGCTTCCCACACTTGAGGCACACGTTAAGCCCTAACCTGCACTCCCCCATATGCTCTTTCCTGCATTTGCCACACCTCTTAGGTCCCGAGCTTGATGACCCCACTCTACGGTCATCTATTCTCATCTTCTTGTTGTTCAGGACGAAACCACCATGCCCGGACCATTTTCCGTTCCAGTTCAGGTCACCACCATTAGTCTTCATCACCTCCACCAGCGTCACCTCCCTCTCATCATAGAGCCTCCTGGCCAAATAAACTGCCGACCTAAAAGTGCTTGGTTGGGCAGCGATCAAGTGCCTACGAATGTCGGCTGACAATCCCTGGATGTACCGATTGATATTTCGGGACACCAGCGTCACCTGATCCGGTACCAGTCTCGCCATCTTGTTGAACTTGGTGGTGTACTGCTGATATGTCATGGTTCCCGCCTCCAGTTGCAGGAACTCTCGTTCCACCTTGTCCAACTCCCGATGAGGACATAATTCCTCAATCACCAATTGCTTTAGCTCTTTCCATCGCATCTTCCCACGTGCTCTGGCACCCTCAGCTTGGGCAATATTGTCCCACCAACACAACGCTGAGTCGACAAAGGAGTGAGTCACAAACTTCACCTTCTGGTCTTCGCGACACTCACTGATTTCTAACACTGCCTCGATCTCCCTTACCCAGCGGTGAGCGGCTGCAGCATTGCCATTACCATTGCCATCAAAGGTCGGGGGCTTGAACCTTTGGAATGCCCCATAACTGCACCCCTTGGTCATCACCCATACTACATCATCTTCCTCTTCATCAGACAATACAGTCTTAGGCTCTAGTCGTTCTTCCTCCCCTATGCTCTCCTTGCCTGTTGATCCTTTACTATTCTCCTTCTCCTTTCTCTTCTCGCTTCTCACAGCCCAAATGACTTCAGTCACCACAGACGGTAAAACTGTCTGCATGACCTTATACACTTCATCAGCAATCGCCTCCCTAGCTGAGGCATTCAGGCTGGCATTCTCATTCTCCTCACTTCGACCATAAACCTTAGGGTTCTCACGAGCCGTCTCAGGAGCCTTAGCACTACTCCTAGTCACACGTGGCCGACCTCTGCCTCTAGAAGTCTTGGAAGACTTCTGTCCAGCCATTTCCTAGATGCTATAAGATTCAAACACTAACACAGTCATTCAAGGTAATAGTTCAGTTTATGTCAAGTATAGTACGTCCCTAATGACAGTGGCCAGTTGTGATTAACCACTTACTTTACTCTTCACACCCTAAGTATTTCCTATCCTGACTACATCAGTATCTAAATCTACTATGAACATATAAGTCGAATAGCACACGCACATAATGCTGATTAACTTTTAAGAAAAGAAATACCTGATGGCACGTAGCTACTCGGGCTGACATCCCTCTTTCCGTCCCATTTTCAGTTTAAGTTTAGGTTTCTTTTGAAAGTATTTACCCATTTCACTTAAACTTTGGCTCTGATACAAACTTGTAAGGCCCCGTTCCCGGCCACCTCATAGTTGGTCATTCATAGCAATAATTACATAAAACGTTACATAATACAAATTTAAGCAGCGGAATTAATTTAACAAAAGCCATTCATTTCACTATAAACACTGCTGTTAAGAAGTACACCGTGGTTTAATCAGGTTATAAAATAATAGTTCGATTGCATTACAAAACAACAGTATTATCATGTATGAATGGATGTCAGTCATGCCCCGCCGAGTAGCTTCACCCGCGGTCCATCCTCAGCAACATTTTACCTGCCAACTGAAAAATGCATAAAAGTCAGCGTGCTGAGTGAGTCCTAGTTTTTTTTCTTTTTTTTAAATATACTTTACTTTCGTTTAAGAACTATTCTTTACTTTTGCATGTGACCACATATCATACGTACACTTAGGTAATATCATTATTATCTTCATCATTGGTTCATTTCGTACTTTTATCATTATCTTTCCGAGTCTTTTGCGACAACAGGGTCGCTCACTTCATTAGCAATCTCAATGATTGCACTTTATCCGAGTCTTTTGCGACAACAGGGTCGCTCACCTCATCAGCGATCTTAATGATTGCACTTTATCCGAGTCCTTTGCGATAACTGGGTCGCTCACCTCATTATCAATCTCAATGATTGACCCTGTGTGCATCCTTCGGGGTAGCTAACCCGCATCACAGTTGAGCTAACGACAACAAGGCCGTGAACCTCTATACATTTGCTTGTAAGACTTTCATTCATTCATTTACGTTCCACTTTTCTTCATCATTAATCTTTCACTTTATTAATGATAATACTTTCTGTTTTGATCATAAACATACCACGTAAAGTCATACGATAATAATATTAATAACATTAATAATAAAGTTAGCAATAATGATAATGATAATAATAAGGAATCATAAAAACGGTCATGATTATGCTTTGAATTAAGCATTTATTAACCCTAGTCAAACATTGTTGCAAACCCTAATGGCACATACTACCATAAATTTCCCTAAATAAATTCTAAGTATTGGGCGCATGGGCCCTGTTCGGACGCATGGGCCTCTCAGACGCATGAAGTCACTTAGGCGCATGGAAGGTCCAGATGCATGGTCACTATTGGGGCGGTTCAACACTTAGGCGTTTGGAAAATCCCAGACGCATGGGCACTATTCAGACGGTTGGACACTTAGGCGTGTGGGGAAATCCCAGACGCATGGGCCCTGTTCAGACGATTAGGCCCTGTTTAGACGTATGGGCTTGCTTAGCATTTTCTAAGGCAAATTTCAGATGGTTGGGGTACTGTTTAGGCGGTTAGGCATCAAATTTTCACTTAAACAACAAAAATAATTCCAGTTCGTCCTAAATCATATTCTATGCTTAGTACTAACATTCTATGCATCATAACACATTCTTAATCATGATCATCACCTCATTTACACCCAAACATACACTCACCCACATACACATTCACACACACATACGGGTAGAAACTTCTTTTTTATAAAAACATACACGCATGCATTTTCCAGCCCCAAAGTAGTTAAAAACATGTTAAAAAGGGGATTCTAGAACTCACCTTAGTTTGTTTTCGGGTTTGAACCGTTCTTTGAGCTTCCCAGACGTTTCTAGCACCTAAAACCCACACACATATACAATCCGAACACACAATCACATTTATAAGCATAGAACCGAGCCTAGAATCATCTAAAACATCATAAAATCGAGATTTCTTACCAAAAACTTTGAATTTTTCTTCTTTCTCTCTACAAATCCGAGTTCCCTGTGTTTCTCTCTCTAAATCCGAATGAGAAGAAGTGTGCACAGGCAATATGGGCGGCCATCACCTTTATTCACCAATTTTAAAACTTTTGTCCTCTTTGGACACTTTTAACCCCTCAACTTTGGGTTACCTCACATTTTCTTTATATACATTTATCCTTTCTTTCTTTGTCTGTAAAATTTCAGGCGTTACATCTTCCTTGATACGTATTCTTAGATATCTCAAACCCTAAAATCAATCCCTCGTTGATATTCTGTACTTACAATCCTCCTACTCGATCTGAATTTGAACAATCTTCTCTTCTTTTCGCAATATTTCTCCATCAGTGTGTTTGTCAGTGCTATCATCTTGCCAGGTGATTGCTGTGGCTGCAACCCCGTTACACGTTTTGTACTTTATAAGCTAAAACCCTATCTCGCAAATCGCACATAAAGTAATTATCTTGAGTTTATGCAGTTACACGATTTTTGCAACCTTGGTCCTAGATTATAGTTGTGATTTTATTCAATTTAAGAATCTGCCATCGATCTCTTTTTCCTGTTTATGTTTCCGATTTGATGTAATTTGTATGCTTTCTGCTATATATGTTTTTTTCATGCAGACTATGTGTTTGTATATATGTGTAGTATCATTTAATGATGTATTTTCTTATTATATGAACTGGTTCAATTACAAATATCACTAATAAAAATTTAACATGTAAGCCATATCTTTACACTACCAATCGCAAAGTAAGTTTACAAAATTCAGCCTTTATCTTTATCATTATTTACATTCTGATATTGGATTTCAAATAAGACACTTTATTCATATGGGATCATAAGATCATAACTACATTCATGTAATCAAAAGATGTTCTTGTCTAATACAAACTCAACCGATACACTTGCACACACATTAATTTATATGAAAGTCGCAGAGAACAAAAAACATGAATTCACAGACTTACATTACCATCAGAACTTTTCAATTAAAGGGAATTATGCCTATTTATTGGTTACTGAAGGGGTATGTGAAGTATGTCCCTTTGGAGGCATTGTTGTAGTATAACTACCATAATCACCTAGACTATAGGTATAGGTAGTAATAATACATATTAATCATACACTTAGGATTGAATCAAAATATACTCTAACAGATTTTTACATTGAACTTGATAAAAGCTAATATTAGTATAACCATACCCTGTTTTGCACCTTTGCAGTTTAGTAATATATCATATTACACACATCTTTTGTGTTATTTTGTTTTGACTTTGTTTTAATAGCATATCATATGATATTAAATTTTCACCACTTATTTACTTGCTTACACTGCACATATATGCTTGCATCAGGTTTGTCAAACACAATTGCATATTTGTACCTTCTTTTTTTAAGATCATGCTTCATCCATCTTCATCTATATCCATCATAATTCTTTAGAGTCACGAGTATGCATTACTTCGAGCTTATCAAGATCATGGAAAGTCACACTTTAAAAGGTTGGTGATTATTTCTATTTTACATCCGGATGGGTGAGAACTGTTAAATAACTCGAATTGAGTAATCGACATTTCTTGTGTTTGATTTAGTTCGCTATTCTATGTTCAACATGAGGATTGTTCATCACGATCCATCACTTCAACCTGATTTATCATTCTACAAAGTCATTCTCAAACCAAAAGTATAAAAACATATGATATTCATCCTATTCTCAACTTAATTTACATTAACCTTGCTTTTTTATGTTTTATGTTTTGTATAACAGATATATTTTCATTTACATAAGTTTTAACTTGTACTTGCTTCAATAATCATAGACGGACTTGAACTTTTGCTCCCTGACAATGAAGATAATGAACATGATGATCAAAATATTGCAAAATATGTAAGTCATTACTTAAAATGATGTTGCTGTTGAACATTTGAAGACAATTATCATGCCTTCTCCTTAATTGTCACTAAGCGTTTGGTAATGCTTATTATGCATTTCAAATTTCCAATTTATACATATTAACATTGTATTAATAATAATTGATTTGGGAATTATCAACTTTAACATTTACATCCTTGATTTTTTGTAGCGCATTCCTATTAACATTATTTAATTGGGTGAGGTTGATATTGATATGAACTTGAAGATGAAATTTGAAGAAAGACATGAGATTAAAATGTCTATAAAAATCGATAAGAATGAGTTGAACAAAAAGTGTGACAATTATTATTTTATGCTCTCATTTATATGTATAATGTATATTTGTGCTGCTAATTGTTGTTGTTATGGACAACTTGATGTTACAATAAGGTTTGATTTGATTGAGTGGCAACAAGAGAATCATTAGTGATAAATGCATGTTCTAAGTTTCTTACCAGTGAAGATACATTGTTAGTTTTAAAAATGTTATAGCGAAAACATGTTTAAGGAATGGTAAATTGCATTCTTGATTTTTTTATGGTGCTTAGCCATATTTTGAAACTTTGAGGCAATGTTTGTAGCTGAAACATGGTGTAAAGGAATCATAGAAGTAAGTTGCTGGTCTTTTTGATTGTGCTTAGTCATGACTTGAGCTTTATTTTGGTTTTAGGCAATAAAAGTTAGAAATGATATTCAAAAGTAATGTTGGTAATTACAACATTTATTTCAATTGTAAATCTTGTAATATGGGAAAAAAATTATCTTTCAAGTTTTAGAGAAGACAATTTTTACTTTCTTTATGTATTGCAGTGACAAGTAACAAGAGACAGGAACAATTATTATCTGGATTTAGTATATAGTAAAAAAAATATGTCACATTATCAAAAGTAAAGAATAGAAATGAAGCGACTTCCTAATGCTACATAAAAATGGAATGGTTACTAATGAAACAACTGTTGTACATAAACAAAATAATTAGAGATTTATAAGTACTATTTATTTGTTTCAATATAATTGTATCATAATATATGTCGTGCCAAGTAATATATTACCTTAGTTATGATAATCAAATTGTTTTACAAAATTCCTAACAAAATGTCACACCCCCCGCTGATAGCGGAAACACGGGGAATGCGAGCTAGACGGGATCGTCATAACACATGGTATGCAATAGAGTAGCAATAATAATATGATGACAAGCGTGTCATGACGACACCCGAACACAATTGGAGACTTGTGTCGTGTATTGTCAAAGATCACGACAGCATAGCCATAATCACAACATAATGTTCACATAAGCATTAAGGATAACTTGTAATGTAAATTCCCACAACTCGGGAACAAGTGTTCAACAAAAAGTTAATTGTTTAGTGGACTGCAACAAAGTTCGAAACGTATGTTCAGTCTCAAAAATGCACCCTAGGGTCTCCACTAAAAGACAACACTCCTAGAACTTCAATTACCTTGATCACCTGAAAAGAAATGCTCAAAAGCGGTCAACATAATTGTTGGTGAGCTTCGCAGGTTTTAAGTAATAAAGATGTTAAGATGAAAACAGTAAGTAAGTTTAATAAAAGTTACCGCGATTACACTTATGTATAGGCGGTTTTACTAGTTATAAATAGCTACAACCAAATCTAATGTTCGGTTCCTTACGGGAATTGATGGCTGTAAAGAAAGTGTTCTCAAAAGTATATAGTTCATTATGACGTAGCAAGATCCACACAACGCATACGTATAATTTATAATCAAACCAATCCTTAGGTCCTAATACCGGGATTAATGATTATATAAAAATAAAGGTTTTCCATAGCATATTCAGTTTAACTTGACGTAGCAAGATCCACACAGCGCATACGTGTCAAGTTAAACATGACGTAGCAAGATCCACACAGCGCATACGTATAGGTTACAACAAGACCAATCTTTAGGTCCCAATTACCGGGATTAATGGTTGTAATGGATGATCGGCTTAGAAGAACCACACAGAAGGACCACACAGAAGAACCACACAGCCGAGAGCATCCAAGGTCAATGGCATCCACAAGTAGCATAAATCAACACGTAACATCAAATAGTAGTGCATGGTAGTGTAAAACCCCTAGGTAACATACATAGGGTAACATAGCACATAGTTCAAGTTCATATAACAGCAAACAGTCAGGATCATCATGTAACCTGGTTTGAGCACATTCTTAGTATACTGGGGATGCTTATATATAGGGTCCTCCGCAGCATTCCCACCACATCCGCAATTTACATAGAATGATACCTAAACTAGTTACATGACATCCATTTATCCTTAGTATCAAACAACAAGTTTAGCAAGGTAAGTTACTCATATAAGTGGCAGCCAACTTCCACTAAGGAAGATGCCTGAAATTAAGTAAATAAGTGAGCATTCTTTTCCCCCAAGTAGAAAAATATTCGAAAAGGTTTTATAAGCGTAAAAAGGGGCCACGAAACTCACAGAACAGATGATAGGCACGTATGATGAATATTCCCAACGGTAGGATGCTATGAAAAGTCAAACACCTATTGATAGTTACTGACAAGCATTAATAACGAGCAATAAGCATAAGATGATATCAATAGGCTTGGGCAGTTTCGGTTCGGTCGTGGGTAGTACACACACGAGCAGTCACACACATCTCAGACTGGGTTATTTTAAATAGTATGTGCCTGTTAATAGCGTTGACTTTAATCTTTGTGGTCAAGCTATGACACTTTATTAATATTACATTATCGTTGTGAGATCTCCGAAGAGGGGATCCATACGCACACACACATCATTAGTCATACAACAGGACCGGACGCACGACTGACACTCCATTCATATGAGTGGACTTTCAGTCGTACGAATTAGCTACTTTCGTACAATTGAACCTTCATTCGCGTGACTAAGCCTTCAGTCGTACCACGCAATACCAGCCGCACGACCCAACAGCCAACCGCGCGACTTAACGTCCCTTCGCGCGAATCAGCTTCATTTGCGCGAGTTGACCTTCTTTCGCGTGACAGGCATCTGATCGTGCGACTCACACATGATCGCACACACATACAGTCGCATGGCCCAGTCACGCGACAACCCCTGTCGCGTGACAACTCCAGTCGCGTGACAACCCTCTCATTCGCACCCACCGACAGCCGCGCGACACAACCGCGGGACTTACCCAATCGCACAGACTCAAGTCGTACACACACACCCAGTCGCACGCCCCATTCGCGCGACAATCCCATTCGCGCCGACGGGGGTCGCGACTGCAGGAAGTTGCAGGTCGGCCTTCGGCTGCCCGAACACGAGTTTTACCTAACCAGAACCTCCAGAACTCATATTCTAACCTATCTAGACAAGAAGCACACTCAGAAACAAGACATGCAAGCCCACACGACCTCATGTGCTCGGATGAACCCGAGCACCCGAAAACCCTAAAACGCAGCAGCTAAATCGGGGTAAAACGAGGTAAGTGAGGTTATCTACCTGCTAGGAACGAGTATACACGATGATAACCGAGATTTGAAGACGAAAATGCGACAAACGATTCGATTTTGGTGTAGGCTAGAGAGAGAAAGTGGAGAAGATGAAGATGAAGTGGTGAAGAAGGTGAAAAAGTGTGAAAAATGGCTGGGAAGGGGCATTTATACCCAGCCTAGTTTCTCAAAATATCAAGTTTAGTCCCCGCACTTTGCCCCCGGGTTCTCAAATTTTGTTTCGGTTGAAAACGTTATAATTTAGTCTTGTTATATTGATGATAAAATGTTATTAATGTTATTTATAAGTTTAAAAATAATTTATTCGTGACAATTATTTTATTATAAAAATGACGTGTTTAGTGTTAGCGGGACAAATCTTGGAGAAACGTCTTAAGATAACGACAAGTCAAGCAACGTTACCACGCATATAAGGACAACTAAGTAAAACAAATATGGTATTCACGTAGTTGGTTTATCAAAATGAGGAACGACTGTTAACAAAGGTTAAGTCAAACACGTTAAATGACGGACCTTTGGTGATGGATGTCACATAAAATGTTTTTACTTTCACCAACCATGTAATACAAGGGTACTAACCTAGTATATCAACGTAACAATACAGGTAACTGACAACACCACACACGCAGGTGATGAAGACACATAAATAACAGTTTTGTAGGGACAAAAAAACACATAACATTGAACAGCTAAACAACACTCGCGCAATGTTCAAGATAGAAAGCTACTAGTTATTATGAATTTTAAATACCCATTTTTATAATTTAATTATTTGAAAACTTTTTAATTTTTAAAAACCACAATGGATGATATCACATAATCGTTCCATTTTTATTATTCAATGCTTGACATTTTTATATTTTTTTGGTTTAAAATTTAACACATATCACATCTATCTATGGTTTGATCGTGAATCTGGTGGGGTCTTTTTTGAGTATATTTTTTTTCTTTTGCTTTACATAGTGCTCTATGTTAAAAAAAACCAGTTCCGGTGGAGGACCACACCAGTTTGGTACAGTCAAACCGGTTTGGTGGTTCGATTTAGGTGGTGAGGAATTGAATCCTATACCAACCGATTTGGGTAGTTCTTAAACCGGTTCGTGTCCAGACTGGTCAAACAAACCGGTACACACACACACACACACATATATATATACACACACACATACATACATATACACATACACACACATATATATATATATGTATATATATATGTATATATACATATATATGTGTGTGTATATATATGTATATATACATGTATGTATGTATATATATATATGTGTATAAAATAAATTACCATCTGCATCCCTGATGTTTGGTGATTTTAACCATTTGCATCCCTACATTTTAAAAATCCCTATATATCCCCTGACATTTTATTTTTGTCCCCATTTGCATCCAACATGCAAGTGAAGTTTATATTTGCCGTTAATGATATGAATACTCTCTCTCTTCCAGGGTTATTTTAGTCCATCTTCTATTTCAAAGCTTTAAAATGCTTTTAAAACCCATCTTCGACCTCACCTTCAACCTCACCATAATTGATTTTCATCTGAAATTACTGATCTTACATTGTGTTATCCTATAATTTCTTGCATTTAAGATGGTTCTTCACAGTGAAAGTGTTCGCGAAGATGAGTACCCGTGGTTTGACCCAATCAAAGTTTATGGTATGTGTTCTGAAAATCAACAAAAAATATGGGGTTTTTTTTGTTTATTTTGATATTTTCTTACGATTAAAGCATTGTTTTATTGTTACATCTAATGAACCCACTCTGCTTTCACTTAAAATCCACCACGGTGGAGATACAAAGTTCCCAGGATCAAGGTGTTTGAAGGGTAAAGTTACATTCATTGACTGGTGGACACTGATTTAGTATTAGTCCATGATCTTGATGCCATGATGCAAGAGTTAGGTTACCCTGAGGATGAGGTGATGTACTACAATTTTAATATTCCTGGTGGGGACTTAGATCTAGGGCTACAAGCTATTGCAGGTGATTTGGAAGTGAATAACATGCAACAATACGTGAACATGTTTAAGTTGATGAAGTCTACATATAACACAAAGTTACAAGGGTTAACACCTACTTGAGGTCACCTAACCAAGGTACCAGAGTGATAATTGAAAAGATTGATGATATTGTACCCTCTAATCCTTGTAGAAGACAGCTACAACTTGGGTGGTATGAACAAGTTCTAAATGCACCAACAGATGAACATGATACACAAGTATATGGGAATGAATAACCAGAACAAGTAGTTGTAAATGCACAAAGGGTTGAAGATGCAGAGAGGTTATTATGGAATATGCATATGTAATGTCAGAAAGTGAAAAAGTAATGCAACATGAGGAAGTGCAAGATTAAGAACTTCATGATGAACAAGTTGAAGATGAAGAAGTGCAACAAGTTAAAGATGAAGAAGTGCAACAAGTTAAAGATGAAGAAGTGCAACAATTACAACATGAAGAAGTGCAACAAGTACAACATGAAAACTGCAACAAGTTCAACATGAAGAGGTTCACCAGGGTGATAAAGGGCGGTTTACTTACACTATGGAAGATAATATTTTCTTGTCAAATTTTCTGGAACCATTTCATACAAAGGAGATTGATATTGAGGGTAATAATGTTGGTTCTGAAAAAAGTTTTAAAGGTGGTTTTGAATCAGATGATTCTGACTATATTATAGATATGGATAATGAAATAGAGGATGTTGATGTTGACATGGATCATTACAAAGAATTTATTGACATGGCCATAGATGACATGCCCGGAGATGACAATAGTGATGAAGGTGATATGGATGATGTTGAAGTTGATTTAGATAACTTTGATAGTGCAAGTGATGAAGATGATGTTCCAACTAGAAAGGCAATTAAGAAGCTTAATAGGAAGAGTAGAAACTGGAAGTCACTTGGATCAAGTTCACTGTATGTTGGGCAAACATTAAAAATAAGAAAGAGATCAAGGAGATTGTTAGGGCAATGGCTATGCAAAATAGGAGGCAACTTGCATATGTAAAAGATGAGAAGCTAAGAGTCCGTATGGTATGTTATGGGGCAAATCCTGGTTCTATCTGTAGTCAAGGGCAAAATGGTTAAAGTCCAAAGGTAAGTGGGTCCAATACACAAGAATCTGGAAAAGATAAAACATCTAAAGGTGTTGGTAGTGCAATTAATGATAAGACAAAAAATAGATACCCACCTCCCACTTGTCCATGGACTTTACATATATCAAGGCCTAACATTGAAGAACTGTTTGTAGTCAAGACTATTATACAAGAACACATGTGTATGCAAACAAGAAAGATTAGACTATACACAAGCTCAGTGATTGCTAAAGAGTTAGGACCCGTACTTGAGTGCAACCCTTATATACCTCTAAAGGCCTTTCAAGAGATTCTATAGAGGAAAAACCAGGTACAGATCTCACTAAAAAATATTTGTGGAAAAGACAATGGCTTTAAAGAAAATGGAAGGTGATTACATATCTCAATATGGTTTATTGAGGGATTACTGTGAAGAGATGTTGAGATCCAACCCTAGATCAAATGTTAAGATTGATGTTGAAAGGCATTGTAACCTAAGTAGTCCAAGCAGACAATTCAAAAGAATTTACATATGTTATGCTGCTTTAAAAGCTGGTTTCAAAGCATGTGGGAGAGAGTTGTTAGGTCTGGATGGGAGCTTTATGAAAGGGCCATTCCCAGGACAAATTCTTTCTGCAGTTGGAGTAGATTCAAACAGCGAAATATACCCGGTAGCATTTGTAATGGTTGAGGCTGAAACCTGTGATTCATGGACTTGGTTCCTTCAAAATCTTGGAGATGATTTAGATTTGGACATCAACTTAAATTTTACCTTTATAAGTGACAGACAAAAGGTATTAACTCAATTTAGATCCGCTTTAAAGCCTAAGTTTATTGTTTAACTTCATCTAGTCATGTTTCACTTTCCTTTGCAGGGCATTATACCTGCTCTTAAGAAGGTCTTTCTAGCAGTTGAGCATAGAGATTGCCTAAGGCACATTCATGAAACACATGAAAGCTAAATGGAGAGGCCACATGTACAAGGATCTTTTATGGAAATGTGCAAGTGCAACCATAATACCCGAATGTAATAAGCATATGGAGACAATAAGAAAACAGGATTCATCATTATATGATTGGTTGAAACAAATCCCAACCATTCATTGGAGTTGGTCTCATTTCAGTGGTACGCTTTATTTTTAGCTGATTTGTGTACATGATTCTACATGTTGTCTACTTATTAATTTGTGTACACGTCCAATGCAGGTAGAGCACAGTATGATGTTTTATTAAACAACTTTTGTGAAGTTTTTAACAAGCAACTGGTTAGGGGTAAAGACAAGGAAACAATTACATGTTTAGAATTATCAAGGAATACATGTTGAAGAGGATTGTTGTGGTTCAGAAGTTGATTTAAAAAATGTGACATCTGGTAATTTTCCGTTACCAAACTCCGTTAGTTCTGTTAGGTCTTGCACACACGTGTCGTGAACACATACTAGTTGTCATTGAATGTTGGTGCCATAATAACATCTAACAATGATTATCAGATAATAACTTAATTAATAATGTTGGTTATTAATTTGTAGTTATGTCATTTATAAAGTTTAAGTATTATTTATGAATTTTACTAGATAACATGATTACGTGTAATATATATTTTATGTGTTTTGTGATTAATTGAGAATGTATATGATTATTATTATTATTGATTAATAATGTTTGTATTTTGGAGTTAAAACCTTTTAAAAAGTGTTAAAAAGATTAGTTTTTATAAAATATAAACAATGGGGTTTAATTTGTAATTATAATAAAACTAAAAGTTACCTAAATTGGGACCCTAATTCCCCCCCCAAACCCCCATTTGTGGCCGAAACCCTTCTCCCTTTGTATGTTTTAAGGTGAGTTTTGATAAAGAACAATCATCAAGCCTCGATTTTGTTTGGTTTCAAGTGTTAGCAAGTGTTAATCATCCTCCTTGTATGTTTTACGGTGAGTTTCTATAAAGTTTTTCATGGTGTTTGATGTTGGTGAACCCTAATTTGAAATTAGGGATGAAAAGATGAAATTGAAAATGATTTGATGATGATATGATGTTTGTTAGGTTATAAGAATGTTCATCTAGGTTGATTGTGCAAGAAATCCATGATTTTGATGACCTACTTCATACCTTACCCAAAATAGTAACCTTTGATCATGAGATTATGCAATTGATGTTGTTTGATGATGTTTTGATATTAGTTGGATTGTATTGATGCTAGTTTACGATGGTTTTGCAAGAAAATCCTTGATTATGAATTCTTAGCTCATACCTTGCCCTAAATAGTAACTTTTGGTTTTGAAATTGGGCAATGGATGATTCTTGATGATGATAGGATGTTAATAATGTTCAATGGATGTTGTTTGATGCATGTTATGCAAGATACTGAGTGAAGTTAGGTATCTTGATCATAAATTTCCTGAAATAGTAACTTTTGGATTTTTGTAAATACATGTTTTGGCCAATAATGAATGATTATGTGTCTCAATGGAATCCATGAACTAGTTTAAGCATGTTGTTGGTGAATTTTCATTGAAATTGTTGATATGTAGGGTTTTGAATGTTACTTTCCTAAAAGGGAAACTTTATTTTTGAAGAACATTAGATATGTTGATTTGGGCATGTTTATGATGCTATGATCATGTTAGAATACTTATGGATGATGTCTAATATGGTGGAATGTGTTACTTGTTGGATGCTTGATTGGTCATTTAGAGAATTTAGGTTCTTGATGACTATACATGGTGATGGATTATGGTGAGTGATTAGGGAATCATGTTGGGACTGAAATTGATCATTATAGTGAATGTTGGTTGGTATGAATCTTGTTGATCAATGTGATTATGATAAACTAAAGTAGTATAAGGATCTTGCTGGAACTTGAGTTGATGATGTGATATACGTGAACTACTTGTATGATTCATGTACGATGCATTGTTGTAAGGCCCCGTTCCCGGCCACCTCACAGTTGGTCATTCATTGCATCATAGATACATATCAATATACATTTCATAAGATAAACAATGGAATTACATTAGCAAAAGCCATTCTCTATTATTAATAAATACTATTGTTAAGCAATACAATGGGGTTTAAGTTATAAAAGATTGTTTAATTGCATTACAAAATAACAATATCTTAACATAAGAATGGATGTAAGTCCTTTCCCGCCGAGTAGCTTCACCCTCGTGCCATCCTTAGCAATAATTACATGCCAACTGAAAATATATAAAAGTCAGTGTTGCTGAGTGAGTTCTAGTTTTAAAAGTGTTAAAATATCTTGTATAATTTATGTATGAAAATACTCTTTCAATAAAATTCTTTCTTTAATTTTGTACGTGAGCACGCATCAACTATACAACAAGGTAATGTTTCCTTTCTTTACTGTATACCTTTGTTTATTTCGTACTCTTTAACTTTATCTTTCACTGTCTATGTGGACCAATGAGCAATACCCTAAACTATGTGCGCGAAAAACTGGTGCTGGGCCTGTAGTCTATAAATAGACTATGATCACTGTACATGAGGCTGACCCAGTCACCTAGGGTATGCTACAAAGGTCCGTCAATCTCAATTGATTGACCCTGTGTGCATCCTTTGGGGTAGCTAACCCGCATCATAGTTGAGCTAACGACAACATGGTCGTACACCTCCTATATGCTTGCAAGATTTTCATTATTTTAATTATGTTCCACTTCTCTTTATCATTACTCTTTCACTTTGTTAATGATAATACTTGCATTTATGATCATAAACATACCACATAAGTCACACAGTAATAATTTATTATGGGCATAAGGACAACTCATAATAATGCAACATAGTAGCCATGAAAACCCTAAAGTCAAACTTGGTCAAAACTTAATGATTCCGTTTTTCTCAAAATTTCAGAATAACAAACTAAGTGTTCTAGGCGCATGGGCACTATGCAGGCGTTTCTACACTTAGACGCATGAGCCATTTCAGGCGCATGGGAACTATTTAGGCGTTCGGGTTATACTTAGGTGTCTGAGACTAAGTCTTAGATGCATGGTCTACTGTTCAGGCGCATGGACTATTACTTAGAAATTCTAAGGCATTTTCTAGGCGTATGGGGCACCGTTTGGGCGGTTGGGCCCTATTTGGACTTTTGACCTGACTTAGAAACTTTCTAAGGCAAAAAGGCTATGCGCATGGGCCATGTTTGGGCGTATGAGCAACACTTAAATATTTTTAAGGCATTTTCAGGCGCATGGGCCTTAGGTAGGCGCATGAACCATCTATTTAACATGTTCCTCGAATGTTTTCAGTCCCAAACAATCATGTCATCCTGTTTAAATCTTGTTAACACTTAACTAACATGCATATCACTTAAAGAATCATAAATCATCACTCTACATGCGCAAGTTCATACGGTTACACACATAGAAACTATAAAATCATTTTTAATACATTTTCAGCCCCAAAAGAGTTAAAAACATGGAAAAATACGGGGTCTAGAAACTCATCTTTGCTGTTTTCCAGCCTCAAACTCTAAACCTTGAACCTTCCAAAGAATTCAAACACCTAGATGCGTCTAAAACACATAAACCCGAACACACATACACATAAGAACATATATTCTCAGCTCCTTAGTCAAAACACAACAAAACCGAGTCAATAATACAAAAATTTACTTACCATATCAAAATCAGCCATTTCTCTCTAGAATCCGAGAGAGCTCTGCCTTTCTTCTTCTTCTCTTCTTTCGTTCGACAAAAAGCAGAAGTTGGTATGTATATGGGCGGCCATACCTCAATTATATTAAATTATTTGACTTTTTGTACTTATTTGCACTTTGCCCCCTTCCACTATAGCTTCTTTTTATTTTCTTCATGATATTTCTATTTCCTTTTTATTTTGACTAGAAAATTTCGGGTGTTACAAGTCTACCACCCCCTTAAAGAGGTTTCGTCCCTGAAACCTGTCACTCTTCAAATAACCGTGGGTAGTGTTGCCTCATTTCCTCTTCTGTCTCCCACGTAGACTCAGAACCCTTCCTGTGCTTTCACTGTACACGTACCAGTGGAACCACTTTATTCCTTAATTTCTTTTCTTTCCGATCAATGATTGCCACTGGTTGATCTATATAAGTGAGCCGTTTATCCACTTCGATATCCGCCAGTGGTACCATCATATCTTCATCAGCCAAGCACTTTCTCAGATGAGATACATGAAATTTAGGATGAATTCCACTTAACTCATCTGGCAATTCAAGTCGATAGGCCACCTCTCCTACTCGTACGATGATTTAGAGAGGCCCTATGTATCTCGGGTTTAGCTTACCTCGCTTCCTGAATCTAATGATTCCTTTCCAAGGTGAGACCTTCAACAAAACTCAGTCGCCAACCATGAATTCTATCGGCCTATGCCTTTTGTCAGCATATGACTTTTGTCTATCTTTCGCCGCTTTCATGTAGGCCTTGATCTTTTCTAGCTTCTCAGTCGTAGCCTCGATCACCTCGACACCTCCTAGCTCTTTCTGCCTAATGTCTCCCCAACATACGGGCTTCCTACATCTCCTACCGTATAGCATCTTATATGGTGGCATGCCAATACTAGCATGATAACTATTGTTATACGAGAACTCTGCTAATGGTAATTGGTCATCCCAACTTCCTCCAAAATCGATCACACATGCTCGGAGCATATCCTCAAGCGTCTGAGTCATCCTCTCAGACTGACCGTCTGTCTAAGGATGATAAGCCATGCTAATGTGTAGCCTTGTCCCCATCACGTCATGGAAGCTCTTCTAAAACTTCAATATGAATCGGGTGTCACGACCCGACACAATCGACACCGGTACACCATAACGAGCTACAATCTCCTCGATGAACAGGTCTGCCAGTCTTTCAGATGAGTACGTCTTGAAGATCGGCAGGAAGTGAGCACTCTTGGTTAGACGATCAACAATCACCCAGATAGCATCGTACCCCCTCGTCGTGCGGGGTAACTTCGTAATGAAGTCCATGGTGATGTGCTCCCACTTCCACTCGGGTATATCCAACGGTTGGATCTTCCCGTAGGGCTTCTGATGCTCTGCCTTCACTTGCAAGCAAGTAAGGCACTTACTCACATACTGCACCACATCACGTTTCATACTCGGTCACCAGTAGTCTTTCTTCATGTCTTGATACATCTTAGTGGCACCGTGATGAATGGAGTATCGAGTTTTGTGAGCGTCATCCATGATTTGCCCTCGCAGATCTCCATAACGAGGGATCCACATTCGTCCAAAGTGGGTTCTAACCCCGTAGGTGTTTTCTCCCAGTTCCGCGACTAGACCTCTCATTCGTTCAGAGTTGAGGCGATCTTCTTTCAACGCCTCGTCTTGAAATTATTTCACTTGATTCATCATGTCCGAGGTCATCACTAACTGATACGCCTTCACCCGAATCGGCTCGGGTCTATCTTTTCGGCTTAGCGCATCGGCTACCACATTGGCCTTGCCCGGATGGTAGTGGATCTCGCAGACATAATCTTTGATGAGCTCTAACCATCTCCTTTGCCTCATGTTGAGATCCTTTTTCTCAAAGAAATACTTCAAGCTCTTATGGTCGATGAAGATGGTGCACTTTGTCTCGTATAAGTAGTGCCTCCAAATCTTCAATGTGAAAACCACAACCGCTAGCTCCAAATCATGTGTAGGGTAGTTGACTTCATGGGTCTTCAACTGTCAGGATGCGTAGGCTATCACCCTTCCATGTTGCATTAACATGTAACCTAGTCCCGAATAAGATGCATCCGAATACACCACTAGGTCTTCACTCTCCTCGGGTAATGTCAAGACAGGAGCTTGGGTTAATCTCGTCTTCAACTCCTCAAAAGCACACTCCTGTTCTTGACCCCACACGAACTTCACATCCTTGCGAGTCAATTTGGTCAAAGGCGAGGCTATCTTGGAAAAGTCTTGGATGAATCTCCTGTAATATCCTGCCAAACCCAAGAAACTACGGATCTCGGATGGCGTCTTTGGACATTTCCATTGCATCACCGCCTCAACCTTCGTCGGGTCCACCATGATTCCTTCAGCATTAACAACATGACCCAAAAATTGAAGCTCACGTAACCAAAAAGCACATTTAGAGAATTTAGCATACAACTTCTCTCTCCTAAGTGTCTCCAATACCTCGCGTATGTGGCCGGCATGTTCTTCCTCGCTTTTAGAATAAATCAAGATATCATCAATAAACACAATCACTGATTTATCTAACATCGGCCGACACACTCGGTTTATCAAGTCCATAAAGGCAGATGGTGCGTTAGTTAAACCGAAAGACATAACGAGAAACTCATAGTGTCCATAACGTATACGAAAAGTTGTCTTAGGGATGTCTTGTTCCCTCACCTTCAGTTGATGGTAGCCCGATCGAAGATCTATCCTTTAGAACCAACTGGCACCTTGGAGTTGATCGAACAAGTCATCTATCCTTGGTAACGGATACCGATTCTTCACTGTCAACTTGTTCAGCTCACGGTAGTCGATACACATCCGCATACAACCATCTTTTTTCTTTACAAACAAGACCGGAGCACCCCATGGAGAGATACTCGATCGGATGAATCCCTTATCCATTAACTCCTGCAACTGTGCCATTAGCTCCTTCATCTCGGTAGGAGCTAATCGGTACGGTGCTTTGGCAACGAGTTGAGCTCCGGGTATCAAATCGATTTGAAACTTAATCTCGTGGTTTGGTGGCACGCCGGGTAAATCTTCTAGGAACACATCAGGAAAGTCACAAACCACCAGTACATCTAGCAGTTGTGGTGTTGACGTGTCCACATCCTTCACGTAGGCCAAATAGGCGCTACATCCACGTCGCATGTACTTCCCCGCCACCGCCATCGAAATCACATTCGGGATCGTAGTAACACGATCTCCATAAATCGTCACCAAACTTCCATCGGGCGCAACTAGTCGAATCATCTTCTTGCGACATACGATGTTCGCTTCATAGGTTGCTAACTGTAAGGCCCCGATCCTGGGCACCTCACAGCTGGTCGTCATCACACGTAAAACATACATTTAATACATACATAATGGAATAACGTAGCGGAATTTATAAAATATACATTCTCATTTCATCATAAAAGCTTTTACATCATTGTCTTGGTTACAAAATACAAGCTTTTCCTTACATTACCTAGCTATACTATGATTGCTGCTGATGCGTGAGAAAACGAGGATAATCTCGTTTATTCAAATCCTCAGCAGTCATAGGGTCATACAGCGATCTCTACCGAAAGAAAATAATAAAAAGAAAATATATTCTTCTTCATTAAGAAGATATTAAATTCAAGAATATATTTTTCTTCATAAAGAAGATTTCTTAAATAATCATGTTTATCAGGATTATCAAGAAATCTTGCACTTGCATGCAACATGATGTGTTGCGCGCATTACGGGCCCACTACACATGATGTGGCAGCATAATCAAAAAGTGAATGCCATCCCAAAAGAGCTGAGTAGTCGCCTCGTGCCATCCTCAGCAACACTACCTGCCAACTGGAAACACATAAAAGTCAGCGTTGCTGAGTGAGTTCTAGTTTTATAATAAACATACTTTTACTCATTAAAAGTATCCTTTCATACATGCGTTCACACATCATACGTACACAGAGATAATATTCATTATTATCTTCATCGTTCGTTATACATCGTTATCTTTAACTTCTCGTATGGATTCTGTCAGGCTTTACCCACTTTATAGCACTCGGCTATGATTACTTTGGTCGAATGACAAGAATCCCGTTTCATACTTACTTGCACATTGAAAGGTGAATTGTACCAATACCTTATGCTATACCCCGATCGTTATTAGCTACCGGGCCAAAGTCAACATATGAACAACAAAACGTATGCCACGGTACTAGAGGTAAGCGGTAGAGGTACCATGACCATGGTCGATCACAGAGAAGGACCAATCGCGTTATTCAATGCTGCAAGACTTAATTCATTCGTTCATTAATGCATTTATTCATCATCATTCTTCTTTTCGTTCATTTGTTAATACATGCATTCATCATCGTGTTCCTCTTTCATTATCTTTCACTTTACATTACATAATACTTCATTCATTCATTCTCGTTATTCGTAAAGTTTCGGAAAGAATAACATACACAATCATAAGGAACACACATCCATCATACATTCATCATCATACATAGCATCATACATATGTAATCATACATAGCATCATCATTCACATCAGCCCTGTTCGGGCGACTGAACCTATCTCAGTCGCATGCCCTCCATGCGACTGGACCATGCGATTGGGCTGTCATGCAAATGGGCATACAATCGTGCGACTGGACTTCCTTCCGCACGAATAGACACTACACGACTGGGCTATATGCGACTAACTCTTAACCGTGCGACTGAACTACCCTGCGATTGGACCTATGCGACCGAAACCCCCGATCGCATAGTCCATCATGCGACTGAGGCTCAATCGTGCGTCTGAGCCTCAATCGTGCGATTGGACATCAACTATTCCTTAATCGGCCGAATGGCCCTTCAGTCGCGTAACCCTAACTGGGCAGCGACTGGAGTTCTTCACAAACTGCAGTCGCGAACTCACGCCCCCACAGTCATCATAAACCATTTTCAGCCCAAATTGACCCTCCCAAGCCTCAGGGATTCCTACTAGGACCTCATACAAGCATATACTAGTCCTAATTCATACCATAAACACGTTACTCAAGATTTTACCCAAATGGGTCAAACTTTCACTATTTCAAAAATAGGGTTTATATATGTTTCCAGCCCCAAAATCGTTAGAAAACATGTAAATGAGGGGCTCTAGAACTCACATTAACAGGCAGGAGTTGATGAGCTTCGATTTGGCTAGCCTCTCGACAAATCCGGAGCTCGGTCAGCACTTTCCTCTTTCTTTCTCTTCTCTCGGTCGCTCTCTGCTCTCTCCCCGACTGAAAATGATAAGTGTTGGGAGGAGTATGAGAGCTGCTCCCCTTTTATAGGTACTTCTCAGTCGCGTCTGGTCCAGGGGCGACTGGACCTTCAGTCGCATGAACACCATGCGATTGGACCCCAGTCGCATGTGTTCCATGCGGCTCGTCTTTCATTCGGGCGGTTGAACTCCAATCGTACGGTTGAGCTTCAATCGGCCGAATAGCATGCGGTTGAACCTCCAGTCGCATAAATCCCAGGCGACTGAGGCTCAGTCGCACAACCCATCAAAAGGTCAAACTTTCGGGTGTTACAAGTCCACCCCCTTATTTTAGGTTTCGTCCCCGAAACCTGTTATTCTTCGAACAACCGTGGGTAATGCTGCCTCATTTCTTCTTCGGTTTCCCACGTTGACTCGGATCCCTTCCTGTGCCGCCATTGTACACGCACAAGGGGAACCACTTTATTCCTTAACCTCTTCTCTTTGCGATCGATGATCGCCACTGGTTGCTCAACATAGTTGAGCCGTTCGTCTACCTCGATGTCCCCCAGTGGAACAGCCATATCCTTATCCGCCAAACATTTCCTCAGATGAGACACGTGGAAAGTCGGGTGAATCCCACTTAACTCATCCGGTAAATCCAACCTATAGGCCACCTCTCCTACTCGAGCAACGATTCGGAAAGGGCCTATATAACGCGGACTCAACTTGCCTCGCTTCCGGAACCGAATGATACCCTTCCAGGGTGAGACCTTTAACATAACCCGGTCTCCCACCTGGAACTCAATCGGCCTGCGTCGTTTGTCGGCATACGATTTCTGTCGGTCTTTGGCCGCCTTCATATAAGCTTTAATTCTTTCGAGCTTTTCAGTCGTAGCCTCGACCACTTCGACGCTTCCTAATTCTTTCTGACCAATTTCACCCCAACAGACGGGTGTCCTGCATCTCCTACCGTATAGCATCTCATAGGGTGGCATGCCGATACTGGCATGATAACTGTTGTTGTACAAGAATTCAGCTAATGGTAGGTGGTCATCCCAACTTCCACCGAAGTCAATAACACATGCCCGGAGCATGTCCTCTAAAGTCTGAATGGTCCTTTCAGACTGACCATCAGTTTGTGGATGATAAGCCGTGCTAATATGCAACCTCGTCCCCATAGCGTCGTGGAATTTCTTCCAAAATTTGGATGTGAACCGGGTGTCGCGATCAGACACAATCGACACTGGTACACCGTGACGAGTCACAATCTCTTTGATTAAAAGATCGGCCAACCTTTCGGACGAATATGTCTCGCGCATCGGTAAGAAGTGAGCACTCTTCGTCAGTCGATCTACAATCACCTAGATCGTATCATACCCTTTCGGGGTACCTGGCAGCTTTGTGATAAAATCCATGGTGATGTGCTCCCACTTCCATTCCGGTATGTCCAACGGTTGAATCTTTCCATACGGCTTCTGGTGCTCTGCCTTTACTTGCAAACACGTGAGGCATTTACTCACATACTCCACCACATCACGTTTCATACCCGGCCACCAGTAATCTTTCTTCATATCCTGGTACATTTTGGTAGCACCGGGATGAATGGAGTATCGAGACTTATGAGCTTCATCCATAATCTTCATTCGCAGATCCCCAAGACGAGGAATCCACATACGCCCAAACCGGGTTCTAACACCCGTTGCGTTCTCACCCAACTCTGCGACTGGACCTCTCATTCGTTCAGAGTTAAGATGTTCGTCTTTCAAAGCCTCATCTTGGAACTCTTTGACCTGTTCAATCACGTCGGAGGTCATAATTAGCTGGTACGCCTTCACCCGAATTGGCTCGGGCCTCTCCTTTCGGCTAAGGGCATCCGCCACCACGTTGGCTTTGCCCGGATGGTAATGGATCTCACAATCATAGTCCTTTATAAGCTCCAACCATCGCCGTTGCCTCATATTCAGATCTTTTTGCTCGAAGAAGTACTTCAAGCTCTTGTGGTCCGTGAAGATGGTGCACTTCGTCCCGTACAAATAGTGCCTCCAAATCTTTAACGCGAAAACCACAGCTGCGAGCTCCAAGTCATGAGTAGGGTAATTAACCTCATGAACTTTCAGCTGTCGGGATGCATAGGCTATCACCTTTCCTTTTTGCATCAATACACATCCCAACCCCGAGTAGGAAGCATCAGAATAAACCACCAAATCTTCACTCCCCTCGGGTAACGCGAATACTGGAGCTTGGGTCAATCTCGTCTTCAGTTCTTCAAACGCCTTCTCTTGAGCTTGACCCCATACAAATTTCACATCCTTCCGGGTCAACTTTGTCAGTGGAGAAGCAATTTTGGAAAAGTCTTGGATGAACCTTCGGTAGTAACCCGCCAAACCCAAGAAACTGCGGATCTCGGATGGCGTCTTTGGAGACTTCCATTGCATAACTGCTTCCACCTTCGCCGGATCGACCATAATCCCGTCCGGATTTACCACGTGACCCAAGAATTGAACTTCACGCAACCAGAATGCGCACTTGGAGAATTTAGCATACAACTTCTCCCTTCTCAACGTCTCCAGAACTTCGCGAATGTGACCGGCATGCTCAGTCTCGCTCTTCGAATAAATCAAGATGTCATCAATGAATACAATCACTGATTTATCCAACATTGGCCGGCACACCCTGTTCATCAGGTCCATAAAAGCAGCTGGCGCATTGGTCAACCCAAACGACATGACGAGGAACTCGTAGTGACCGTAGCGCGTACTAAAAGCTGTTTTAGGGATATCCTGCTCCTTCACCTTCAGTTGATGGTAGCCTGATCGAAGATCTATTCGCGAAAACCAACTAGCACCCTGAAGTAGATCGAACAAGTCGTCGATCCTCGGCAAGGGGTATCTGTTCTTTACTGTCAGCTTATTCAGCTCGCGGTAGTCGATGCACATCCTCATACTACCGTCCTTCTTCTTTACAAACAGGACCGGAGCACCCCAAGGTGAGATACTCGGTCTAATAAACCCCTTATCAAGTAGCTATTGTAACTGCTCCATCAACTCTTTCATCTCTGTCGGGGCCAATCGATACGGTGCTTTGGCAACAGGTTGGGCGCCTGGTATCAGATCAATCTGGAACTCGATCTCTCTGTCAGGTGGCAATCCCGATAAGTCTTCCGGGAACACGTCTGGGAATTCACGCACAACCGGAACATCAGACAATCGTGGTGTTGGCGTTTCTACATCTTTTACGTAACATAAGAAGGCGCTACATCCACGCCTCATACATTTCCCCGCCACTGCCATCGAGATCACTTTCGGAATCGTAGTAACCCGATCCCCATAAACTGTCACTGAACTACCGTCGGGCGCTGTCAAACTGACCATCTTCTTGCGACACACAATGCTCGCCTCAAAATCCGCCAACCAATCCATTCCGAGCACCAAATCGAAACCACCCAACGTCATCGCAAACGGTCTAACTGGGAATTTGTGACCCTCCAGTTCTACATCGCAACCCTCAATTACCTCTGAAATCCTGGTGGTTTTTCCTATAGCAGTCTCTACATCAAACGGCACATCCACACGTCTACTACTAACGGGTAATTTGGCACAGAAAACATCAGAAATAAAACTCCTACTGGCACCCGAATCAAATAATACAGAGGCTAGAGTTTGGTTCACCAGAAACGTACCGGACACTACATCGGGGTCCGTCCTAGCCTCTTCCTGCGTCATTGTGAAAGCCCTGGCGCTTGCTCTCGGACCTTCACTTCCCGTCTTCTTTACCCCTGAAGCCTCAGCCCTCGGCTTCTTACAGTCCCTACTCATATGACCACTTTCCCCACAGTTAAAACACTTGCCCATCCGGCAATCCTTTGATATGTGCCCTGTCTTCCCACACTTAAAGCAGAGGTTGGATCCCCATTTGCACTCCCCTGAGTGCTCCTTTCCACACTTACCACACTTCTTCAACCCAGCTCCAGACACGACCACACGGTGGTCATCCACCCTCGCCTTCTTGTTGCTCGTTGAAGTATCACCCCGACCAAATCTCTTCCCCTGCCAGTTCTTCTCTCCACTTCCCTTCTTGCTACCCTCAGCCTTTACCAACGCAGCCCGTTCATCAAATAACCTTCCCGCTAAATCCACTGCCGACCTGAAAGTGCTTGGTCGGGCAGAAATCAAGTGCCAACGAATTTCAGCTGGTAGCCCCTGAATATACCGGTTGATCTTTCGAGACACCGGCGTCACCTGCTCTGGCACCAACAGCGCCAACTCGTTAAACTTGGTGGTGTATTGTTGGTGGGTCATCGTCCCCGCCTCTAACTGCAGGAACTCTCTCTCAACTCTATCCATTTCCCGACGAGGACTGAATTCCTCAATCACCAGCCTTTTCAACTCAGCCCACTTCATCTTCCCTATAGCCCTGCTACCCTCGGCTTGAACTATATTGTTCCACCAGCACAAAGCCGGCCCTATGAAAGAGTGGGTAGCAAACTTCACCTTCTTGTCCTCCTGGCAATCACTAATATCAAGGACAACCTCCATTTCCATCACCCATTGGTGAGCATCAGTAGCAGTACCAGAACCATCAAAAGTCAGGGGCTTGCACCTCATGAATGCCCCGTAGTTACAACCCCGGGCTGTCTCCCGTAACTGCTCTTCTTCCTCTTCCTCTTCATCATCGGATAATACTGTTTCTGCTTCTGTCTGTTGCTGTCTACCTGAGGACCGATTCCTCCCTCGTCTCTCATCATTACGTACTGCCTTTATCACTTCGGTCACTACAGAGGTAAGATCGTCTGCATGACCTGGTGCACCTCCTCGACCACTGCCTCTTTCACCGAGGCCCTTAAATTCGCGCTTTCGTCTGCCTCCTCCTGATGAGGAATCTCGTCTTCCTCATGAACTACTTTTTCTGTCCTAGATCATCCTCGCGTGTTACGCGGTTCAGCACCACGTCCACCACCACGGGAAGCTTTAGATGATCTACCACCGACCATCTTCTATCACACTGAAAGATTCAAACACCAACACAGTCATTCAAAGAAATAGCTTAGTTTATGTTAAGTATAGTAAGTCCCTAATTATAGTGGCCAGTTGTGATTGGCCACTTACTGTACTCTTCGTACCCCGAGCATTACCTGTCCTGACTACATTAGTATCTAAGTCTAACAGTACACATAAACACATATGACGCGCACGTAATCATGATTAACTTTAGTAAAAATACCTGATGGCACGCAACTACTCAGATGGCATTCTCTTCTTTTCTGTCCCATTTTCAGTTTAAGTTTAGGTTTATTTTAAAATTTAACCGTTTCACTTAAACTTTGGCTCTGATACCAACTTGTAAGGCCCCGATCCCGGGCACCTCACAGGTGGTCGTCATCACACGTAAAACATACATTTAATACATACATAATGGAATAACGCAGCGGAATTTATAAAATATACATTCTCATTTCATCATAAAAGCTTTTACATCATTGTCTTGGTTACAAAATACAAGCTTTTCCTTACATTACCTAGCTATACTATGATTGCTGCTGATGCGTGAGAAAACGAGGATAATCTTGTTTATTCAAATCCTCAGTAGTCATAGGGTCATACAGTGACCTCTACCGAAAGAAAATAATAAAAAGAAAATATATTCTTCTTCATTAAGAAGATATTAAATTCAAGAATATATTTTTCTTCATAGAGAAGATTTCTTAAATAATCATGTTTATCAGGATTATCAAGAAATCTTGCACTTGCATGCAACATGATGTGTTGCGCGCATTACGGGCCCACAACACATGATGTGGCAGCTAATCAAAAAGTGAATGCCATCCCAAAAGAGCTGAGTAGTCGCCTCGTGCCATCCTCAGCAACACTACCTGCCAACTGGAAACACATAAAAGTCAGCGTTGCTGAGTGAGTTCTAGTTTTATAATAAAACATACTTTTACTCATTAAAAGTATCCTTTCATACACGCGTTCACACATCATACGTACACAGAGATAATATTCATTATTATCTTCATCGTTCGTTATACATCGTTATCTTTAACTTCTCGTATGGATTCTGTCAGGCTTTACCCACTTCATAGCACTCGGCTATGATTACTGTGGTTGAATGACAAGAATCCCGTTTCATACTTACTTGCACATTGAAAGGTGAATTGTACCAATACCTTATGCTATACCCCGATCGTTATTAGCTACCGGGCCGAAGTCAACATATGAACAACAAAACGTATGCCACGGTACTAGAGGTAAGCGGTAGAGGTACCATGACCATGGTCGATCACAGAGAAGGACCAATCGCGTTATTCAATGCTGCAAGACTTAATTCATTCGTTCATTAATGCATGTATTCATCATCATTCTTCTTTTCGTTCATTCGTTAATACATGCATTCATTATCGTGTTCCTCTTTCATTATCTTTCACTTTACATTACATAATACTTCATTCATTCATTCTCGTTATTCGTAAAGTTTCGGAAAGAATAACATACACAATCATAAGGAACACACATCCATCATACATTCATCATCATACATAGCATCATACATACGTAATCATACATAGCATCATCATTCACATCAGCCCTGTTCGGGCGACTGAACCTATCTCAGTCGCATGCCCTCCATGCGACTGGACCATGCGATTGGGCTGTCATGCAAATGGGCATACAATCGTGCGACTGGACTTCCTTCCGCACGAATAGACACTACACGACTGGGCTATATGCGACTAACTCTTAACCGTGCGACTGAACTACCCTGCGATTGGACCTATGCGACCGAAACCCCCGATCGCATAGTCCATCATGCGACTGAGGCTCAATCGTGCGTCTGAGCCTCAATCATGCGATTGGACATCAACTATTCCTCAGTCGGCCGAATGGCCCTTCAGTCACGTAACCCTAACTGGGCAGCGACTGGAGTTCTTCACAAACTGCAGTCGCGAACTCACGCCCCCACAGTCATCATAAACCCATTTTCAGCCCAAATTGACCCTCCCAAGCCTCAGGGATTCCTACTAGGACCTCATACAAGCATATACTAGTCCTAATTCATACCATAAACACGTTACTCAAGATTTTACCCAAATGGGTCAAACTTTCACTATTTCAAAAATAGGGTTTATATATGTTTCCAGCCCCAAAATCGTTAGAAAACATGTAAATGAGGGGCTCTAGAACTCACATTAACAGGTAGGAGTTGATGAGCTTCGATTTGGCTAGCCTCTCGACAAATCCGGAGCTCGGTCAGCACTTTCCTCTTTCTTTCTCTTCTCTCGGTCGCTCTCTGCTCTCTCCCCGACTGAAAATGATAAGTGTTGGGAGGAGTATGAGAGCTGCTCCCCTTTTATAGGTACTTCTCAGTCGCGTCTGGTCCAGGGGCGACTGGACCTTCAGTCGCATGAACACCATGCGATTGGACCCCAGTCGCATGTGTTCCATGCGGCTCGTCTTTCATTCGGGCGGTTGAACTCCAATCGTGCGGTTGAGCTTCAATCGGCCGAATAGCATGCGGTTGAACCTCCAGTCGCATAAATCCCAGGCGACTGAGGCTCAGTCACACAACCCATCAAAAGGTCAAACTTTCGGGTGTTACACTAACCAGTCCATTCCTAGTACTATATCAAATCCACCTAGGGGCATCACATGTAACTTAGTAGCAAACCTATGACCTTCTAGTTCTATGGCACAGTCCTCTATCATGTCTGTAATTTTAGTGGACTTACCAATAGCAGTTTCTACATCAAATGGCTCACTAATATTTTTACTACTAGCAGACAACTTAGCATAAAAAGTAGTAGAAATAAAACTCCTACTAGCATAAGACTCATATAATACAGAGGCACGAGTTTGATTTACTAGAAACATACCTGACACGACATCGGGATCCACTCTGGCCTCCTCCCGGGTCATGGTTTAAGCTCCAGCACTCGCCCTTTGTCCTCCTTCCTCCAGCTTCTTCTTCGCCCCAGAGTTCTCCGCCCTCAGCTTCTTGCAGTCCTTGCTCGCGTGGCCCTCATCGCCACAGTTATAACACTTTAGCACCCTACAGTCTCTAGCGATGTGACCAGGCTTGCCACACCTGAAGCATACATTCAGTCCCAGCCTACAGTCACCAGTATGCTCCCTTCCACATTTACCGCACTTTCTCTGTCCCGAGCTCGACGACACCCTATGATCATCCACCTTCACCTTCTTGTTGTTTGAAGCGTAACCACCACGTCCAAACATCTTCCCGTTCCAGTTCTTATCACCACCACCCGTCTTCTTCACCTCTACCACTGCCTCCTCCTATTCATTGTACAACCTGCTCGCCAAGTCCACCACCAATCGAAAGGTACCTGGCTGTGCAGTGATCAGATGCCTATGAATATCAGCCGGCAGTCCCCGGATGTACCTCTTGATCTTCCTTGACACCGGCGTCACCTGATCTGGTACCAGCCTCGCCATTTCGTTAAATTTGGTGGTGTACTGCTGGTGGGTCATAGTTACCGCCTCAAGTTGCAGGAACTCCCTCTCGATCCTATCGAGTTTCCTGTGAGAACAGAATTCCTCGATCACTAACTGCTTCAACTCCTTCCATTGCATCTTCCCGATGGCTCTGGCACCCTCAGCTTGGACAATGTTGTCCCACCAACACAACGCTGAGTCAATAAAAGAGTGAGTGGTGAACTTTTCCTTCTAGTCTTCATGACACTCACTAATCTCTAGCACCGCTTCCATTTCCTCACCCAGCGGTGAGCGCTAGCAGCATTACCATTGCCATCGAAGGTCGGGGGCTTGCACCTCTGGAATGTCCCATAACTGCACCCCTTAGTCGTCACCCCCACTAAATCATCCTCCTCTTCATCAGACAACACGGTGTCAGGCTCCAGTTGTTCCTCCTCCCCTTGCTTCCCTTGCCCGTTGACCCTTTCCTATATTCCTTCTCCTTCCTCTCTTCAGTCCTCACAGCTCTGATGACTTCGGTCACTGCAGACGGTAAAACTGTCTGCATGACCTGGTGTACTTCATCGGCAATTGCCTCCCTAGCTGAGGCATTCAGGCTGGCATTCTCATTCTTCTCACTTCATCCAAGAACCTCGGGGTTCTCACGAGTCGTCTCAAGAGCCTTAGCACTACTCCTAGTCACACGTGGACGTCCTCTTCCTCTACAAGTCTTGGAAGATTTTTGTCCAGCCATTCCTTAAACGCTATAAGATTCGAACACTAACACAGTCATTCAAGGCAATGGCTCATTTTATGTTAAGTATAGTAAGTCCCTAATTATAGTGGTCAGTTGTGATTAGTCACTTACTTTACTCTTCACACCCCATGCATTTCCTATCCTGACTACATCAGTATCTAAACCTACTAAGAACACATAAGTCAAATAGCACACACACATAATACCGATTAACCTTAAGGAAAGAAATATCTTATGGCACGTAGCTACTCGGGCTGACATCCCCCCATTCGTCCCATTTTCAGTTTAACTTTAGGTTTATGAAAATAATTTACTCAATTCACTTAAACTATGGCTCTGATACCAACTTGTAAGGCCCCGTTCCCAGACTCCTCACAGTTGGTCATTCATTGCATCATAGATACATATCAATATACATTTCATAAGATAAACAACGGAATTACGTTAGCAAAAGCCATTCTCTATTATTACTAAATACTGTTATTAAGAAATACAATGGGGTTTAAGTTACAAAAGATTGTTTAATTGCATTACAAAACAACAATATCTTAACATAAGAATGGATGTCAGTCCTTTCCCGCCGAGTAGCTTCACCCTCATGCCATCCTCAACAATAATTACCTGCCAACTGAAAATATATAAAAGTCAGCATTGCTGAGTGAGTTCTAGTTTTAAAAGTGTTAAAATACCTTGTATAATTTATGTATGAAAATACTCTTTCAATAAAATTCTTTCTTTAATTTTGTACGTGAGCACGCATCAACTATATAACATGGTAATGTTTCCTTTATTTACTATATACCTTTGTTTATTTCGTACTCTTTAACTTTATCTTTCACTGTCTATGTGGTCCAATGAGCAATACCCTAAAGTATGTGCGTGAAAAACTGGTGCTGGGCCTGTAGTCTATCAATCGACTATGATCACTGTACACGAGGCTGACCCAGTCACCTAGGGTATGCTACAAAGGTCCATCAATCTTAATTGATTGAACCTGTGTGCATCCTTTGGGGTAGCTAAGCCACATCGCAGTTGAGCTAACGACAACATGGTCGTGCACCTCCTATATGCTTGCAAGACTTTCATTATTTTAATTATGTTCCACTCCTCTTTATCATTACTCTTTCACTTTGTTTATGATAATACTTGCATTTATGATCATAAACATACCACATAAGTCACACAATAATAATTTATTATGGGCATAAGGACAACTCATAATAATGCAACATAGTAGCCATGAAAACCCTAAAGTCAAGCTTGGTCAAACCTTAATGATTCTGTTTTTCTCAAAATTTCAGAAAAATAAACTAAGTGTTCTAGGCGCATGGGCACTATGCAGGAAGACAGGAGGAAGACCTGGAAGAGGAAGAAGAGACTGAAGAGATGGAGGAAGACAGTGATGGATCTGATATCCTAGACTGATCTTTACTTTCATTTGACTTAGACTACATAGTGTTTTTCTTTTGAAAACCTATATGGAAAGGGTCGTTTCCCACCCAACTAAAAAGCTAAAATTTTTTGACATTGATTGAATATTTTGTGAATTGGTTACAATTTATTTGTCTTTGGTTATTATTTTGGTTATAAATGTTGTGGTTAATGGACTGCTTTATTTTTTTTACTATTTACTATGCTCTAATGAGGTGAATATGTTACATGTTGCTCATTTTTTGTTTGTGAATGTAAAGTGAAAATGGAAGCCGGTGGTAGAGGACGTGGTCGTGGATGTGGCGCTGGACATGGGCGCGGCACAGGAGCAGTCAACATGACCCCCGCAGAACTGGCTACCCTGATGAATAAGCATGTGCAGGCAGCAGTGGCTGCAGTGCACACTGCACAAATGCACGCTGCATAACCAGTAGGTAAATGATACAAGTGACTTGACACTCTAGTTTCTTGGTCAAACTGTTAAACTAAATATTTTGATTTGTTGGAATAGGACCCCCCACCCTATTCCTACAAATCCTTCATGGATTGTAAGCCCTACACCTACAGTGGAGTTGAAGGGGCCATAGGACCGGTGAGGTGGTTTGAGAAGACGGAGTCTGTCTTCCACAAATGCAACTGCCTGCCAACTGATCAGGTGAAATACACAAGCGGGACACTTGAAGGCGTAACTCTGTCTTGGTGGAATGCCAAAATGCAGATGCTGGGTTAGGCAATGGCAAATGACCTACCCTTGGATGAATTTAAAACAATGATGACTGAGGAATATTTCCATAGAGACGAGGTTCAAAAATTGGAGATGGAGCTGTGGTAACTGAAAATGCAAGGTTCAGAGATTGAGGCCTATACCACCAGGTCTCACGAGCTGGCAATATTGTGCCCTAGAATGGTGACCCCGGTTCACAAAAGGATAGAGTTGTACTTGTGTGGACTGGTCCCGGAGATTCAAAGTATGGTTACTGCCTCCAACCCCGTAATAATTTAGCAGGCCCACAATAATTTAGCAGGCGATACGGTTGGCTCACAAGTTGACGGACCAGGCAGTGGAACATGGAAAACTTCCTAAACAGGGTACGGTGGCGAGTGTACCAGTGGTGGGGAGTGTACCAGACCACACATGCAAATGGGATGGACCAAATAGCAAGGGATCAACTGCAGACAACCAATAGCGACAACAACATCAGCAACAACCGAGGTTTCAACCAAACTGCCACCACCAACGAAGGACAAGAAGGACATGTGGGGAGGTATCCTAAGTGTAATCGCTGCAACTACCAACACACCGGCTGGTGTGATAACTTCAAGTGCTAAAGGTGTGGAAAGTTGGGACACACGACAAAGGACTGCTGTGGCGAGCTGATGAAAAAGCCATAACAACCACAAGAAACACCTAAGGGCTACTTTGAATGCGGGAAAGAGGGTCACTACAAAAGGAACTGCCCTCAGTTGAAGAAGAATGGAAATGACACTGGGAATAATGGGAACAACAAAACAATGCTAGAAATGGTGGAAACAATGGTGGACCCAAAGGGAGAGCGTTCGTCATCGGCTTAGATGAGGCTCTAAACAAGCCTACTATAGTTACTGGTAAATTCCCTATAAATGGTTGATATGCTACTGTATTATTTGATACTATAGCCGATACGAGCATTATTTCCACCAAGTTTAGTAACCTTATGAATAATATGCCTTCTACATTAGATTTCGCCCATACCGTAGAGTTAACTGATGGTAAACAAATTCACATCACGCACATTCATAAGGATTGTAAGATAGAACTGGCCGGGTACACTTTTGACATTGATCTTATGCCCATTACACTTAGGAGTTTTGATGTGGTTGTAGGAATGACTTGGCTATCCGGGAAGCAGGTAGAGGTAGTGTTCCATGAGAAGATTGTATATATTCCTCTTGAGGATGTAAAATTTCTTTCGGTCAAGGGTGAAAAGAGTGGTTCTATGATAGGCATCATATCAATCATGAAAGCGCATAAGATGCTACGTAAAGGTTGATTAGATATACTGGCCTTGGTAACTGACAAGCAACAAGAGGAAAGGAAGATGAATGATATTCCAGTGGTTTGTGACTTTCTAGAGGTTTTTCCAGAGGATTTTCCTAGACTAACCCCTCATTGCCAATTGGAATTCTAGATTGAGTTGACTCCCGGTGCAGCCCCAATCACTAGAGCACCTTATCGATTGGCACTGAATGAGTTACAGGAATTGTCGGCACAACTTCAGGAGCTATTGGATAAGGGATTCATCTAACCTAGCTCATCGCCTTGGGGAACCCCTGTCCTCTTTGTTAAGAAGAAGGATGACTTATTTCAGATGTACATTGACTACAGGGAGTTAAACAAGGTCACAGTCAAGAACTGGTACCCGCTACCTCGTATTGATGATCTATTCGATCAACTTCAGGGATCCAGTTACTATTCTAAGATTGACTTAAGATCTAGTTATCATCAGCTACGAGTCTGAGAAGAAGACATCTCAAAGATGACATTCAGGACACGCTATGGCCACTATGAAATCTTGGTTATGCCATTTGGGTTGACTAATACACCAGCGATATTCATTGACCTCATGAACCGCGTGTGCAAACCCTACCTTGATCAGTTTGTTATTGTGTTTATCGATGACATATTGATCTATTCCAAGACCAAGGAGGAACATGAAGAGCATCTATGGTTGATCTTAGAATTGTTGAAGCGGGAACAATTATATGCAAAATTCTCTAAGTGTGACTTCTAGATACGAGAGGTGCAATTTCTGGGTCACGTTGTGAATGAGAAAAGAATCAATGTAGATCCTACAAAGGTAGGAGCAATTAAGAACTGGTCAGTTCCTAAGATGCCTAGTGAGATACATCAATTCCATAGACTGGCAGGATACTATCGACGCTTCATCGAGGGATTTTCCAAGAATGCTCAACCCCTCACTGCAGACATATAAAGGTACAAAATTTAATTAGGGAGAAAGTCAAGAATCAGCCTTCCAATTATTGGATGAGAAACTCTTCAGCGCACCAATACTGGCATTACCAGAAGGGACGGATGACTTTATGGTGTACTATGATGCATTTATTCAAGGACTGGGTTGTGTCTTGATGCAGTGAGATAAGGTGATAGCCTACGCCTCAAGGCAACTGAAGGTACACGAGAAGAACTATACCACCCATGGCTTAGAATTGGGTGCAGTGACTTTGCTTTAAAGATCTAGAGACACTACTTGTATGGTACCAAATGCACTATTTACACTGATCACAAGAGTCTTTAGCATATATTTTAGTAGAAAGAATTGAATATGAGGCAACGACGCTGGGTGGGGTTATTGAATGACTATGATTGCGCTATCAAGTATCATTCAAGGAAGGAAAATATGGTTGTCGATGCCCTAAGAGGAAGGAAACAACTAAGCCTAGGTGAGTGAGAGCTTTATAGCTTACCATCAGCACTCAACTACCTGAACATATCAAGGAAGCACAAACAGAAGCTCTAAAAACAGGAAATATTGAATCTGAGTCGTTGCGTGGAATGGATAAATAGCTTGAGGTAAAAGCTGATAGGATTCATTACTTCATGAATAGACTTTGGGTGCCTTCCTATGGGAATTTAAGGGATTTGGTTATGAGTGAGGCACACAAATCCAAATATTTAATACATCCTGGTTCAGACAAAATATATCATGATCTTAAGGTGCACTATTAGTGGCCTAACATGAAGGCAGATGTAGCTATCTATGTGAGCAAGTGTTTAACCTGCTCCAAGGTGAAAGTAGAGTATCAAAAGTCATCTGGGTTACTGCAATAACCTGAGATTCCTTTATGGAAGTGGGAGCAGATCTCTATGGATTTCATTACCAAATTGCCCAAGACTCCTAGTAGGTGTGACATGATATGGGTGATTGTGGATCGGTTGACTAAGTCTGCTAACTTCTTGGTGATCAAAGAAACAGATAAGATGTACACGTTGACTCGGATTTACCTAAAGGAAGTAGTCTCTCAACATGGGGTACCAATCTTAATTATTTCAGATCGTGATGCTCGCTTTACCTCTCATTTTTGGAAACCATTACAGAAATCCCTGGGTACACGCTTAGACATGAGTACTGCATATCATTCTCAGAGTGATGGACATAGCGAACGCACAATACAGACCTTGGAAGATATGTTACAAGCGTGTGTAATCTATTTTGGAACAATTAGGAAGTTTATTTACCTTTGGTGGACTTTTCTTATAACAACAGTTACCACACCAGTATCTAAGCGGCACCATTTGAGGCACTGTACGGGCAGAAATATAGGTCACTAGTCTGTTGGGTAGAGGTTGGAGACAATCAATTGAATAGCCCTGAATTGGTTCATGAGACCACCGAGAAAATAGTACAGATAAGAAACCGTATGGCAGCAGCTCGAGACAGACATAAAAGCTACGCTGATAAATGAAGGAAACCTTTAGAGTTTCAAGTTAGAGATAAAGTCTTGTTAAAGGTCTCACCATGAAAAGGTGTGATCCATTTTGGAAAACGAGAAAAGCTTAACCCACAGTATGTTGGACCATTCGAGATCATAGAAAGAATTGGCCCGGTGGCATACAGATTAAAGCAATCTGATTCGTTAAGTGGAGTTCACAAGGTGTTCCATGTCTAGAATTTGAAGAAGTGTTTATCTGACGAGACCTTGATTGTACCCCTCAAAGAAATACAAGTCGACGAGCAATTACGATTCATTGAAGAACTTGTTGAGGTAATGGATGAGAGGTCAAGACCTTGAAACGAAACAAGATCCCTATCGTCAAGGTTCATTGGAACTCAAAACGAGGACCGGAGTTCACATAGAAATGTGAGGATCAGATGAAGCTCAAGTATCCTCATCTTTTTGAAGCAAAGACTACTACCAGCGAAGGTAATGATTAAATTTTAGGACAGAATTTCTTTCAACATGGGGATAATGTCACAACTCACCCCAAAACTCACTCGATTTTGATTTTCTTGTGCCAATGCAGTAGACCAGTGTTGTAACACAACCATGCAACGTAATTTTCGGACGAAAATTCTTTCAACATGGGGATAATGTGACATCCGGTAATTTTCGGATGAAAATTCTTTCAACATGGGGATAATGAACACATACTAGTTGTCGTTGAATGTTGGTGACTTAATAACATCTAACAATGATTACCAGATAGTAACTTAATTAATAATGTTGGTTATTAATTTGTAGTTATGTCATTTATAAAGTTTAAGTATTATTTACGAATTTTACTAGATAACGTGACTACTGTAATATATATTTCATGTGTTTTGTGATTAATTCAGAATGTATATGATTATTATTATTGATTAATAATGTTTGTATTTTGGAGTTAAAACGTTTTAAAAGTGTTAAAAATATTAGTTTTTATAAAGTATAAACAATGGGGTTTAATTTGTAATTATAATAAAACTAAAAGTTACCTAAATTGGAACCCTAATTCATCCCCAAACCCCCATTTGTGGCCGAAACCCTTCTCCCCTTCACCGGTTTTTATTCTTGATCAAGAACAATCATAAAGCCTCGATTTTGGTTGGTTTGAAGTGTTAGCAAGTGTTAATTATCATCCTTGTATGTTTTAAGGTGAGTTTCTAACAAGTTTTTCATGGTGTTTGATGTTGGTGAACACTTTTGAAATTAGGGATGAAAAGATGAAATTGATGATGATTTGATGATGACACGATGTTAGTTAGGTTATATGAATGATCATCTAGGTTGATTGTGCAAGAAATGCATGATTTTGATGACCTACTTCATACCTTACCCAAAATAGTAACCTTTGATCATGAGATTGTGCAATTGATGTTGTTTGATGATGTTTTGATGTTAGTTGGATTGTATTGATGCTATTTTATGATTATTTATAAGAAAATCCATGATTATGAGTTCTTAGCTCATATCTTGCCCTAAATAGTAACTTTTGGTTTTGAAATTGGGCAATGGATGATTCTTGATGATGGTAGGATGTTAATAATGTTCAATGGATGTTGTTTGATGCATGTTATGCAAGAGACTGAGTGAAGTTAGGTATCTTGATCATAAATTTCCTGAAATAGTAACTTTTGGATTTTTGTAAATACATGTTTTGGCCAGTAATGAATGGTTATGTGTCTTAATGGAATCCATGAACTAGTTTAAGCATGTTGTTGGTGAATTTGCATTGAAATTGTTGATATGTAGGGTTTTGGATGTTACTTTCCCAAAAGGGAAACTTTATTTTTGAAGAACATTGGATATGATGATTTGGGCATGTTTATGAAGCTAGGATCATGTTAGAATACTTATGGATGGTGTCTAATATGGTGGAATGTGTTACTTGGGTTGTATGGATGCTTGATCCTCAGGTTCTTGTGTTCCTGTTTGAACCCTCCTAAAAGGTCCCCTAGCTAGTTGTTCCTTGAGATCATAAATCTCAAGTTACTGATCATTGACCCTTTTTTAAGGTAGTTACTTAAGATTCCAAGTAACTGACCTTAGAGACTAAATAGGTGCATTGTTTTTGTCACGTTTTGCACCTTTAGTCTGAGATTCCCTTCATCTTCAGTAGAAGAATCACTGGGGGATGATAGAACTGGACCTAAGTCTTCTTCCTTATCACCAGCCTGTTGTTCTTGGCTGCTGCATTTCCCCTACCCATTGACAGCTTCAGTTGAAGTGTCAATGGGCTAGGTCACCATGATTGAGGTTTTAATGATGTAATCAGTTGCAGAAGTGAAGGCCTCTTCCATATGGATCTCCTGAACATGTTCAGGAAGATCCACCTCAGTGGTAGGTGGATGATGTGGGTTAGATATAGGAGAAAAAGGAGTACTCATCTCTCTTTCAGCAGGGAAAGAGAAGAGAGACTCATGGTACAAACTGAGTGTCATATCCTTATCATCATAGAATTCTAGGTTGAGTATTGGCTTTTTTAGATCAAGAGGCTGGGGATGGTAACTTTTCGCTAAAGGTTGTTCACTAGAGTGTTGAGACTCTGAGTGAGGGCTTAAGGCTTCTGTTGGTATACATGTCCCTAGTTCTAGTTCTAGTGAGCTTAAATGTAATTGACTTTCATTTTGTAACACTGATATAATGTTTGATATATGAAATGAAAACTCTTTGTTGAATGTTTATTGGTTATTGAATGTTGTATCTATTCATATGATTCATTATTACATGCTTATATGAACATGTTATATAGGTCTACAGTTGTTAGACATAGTTTTGTATCATTAAAGGTTCAGGAATATGTTTAACTAAGTCTCATGATTCAGTCGCATGATTGGACCATGCGAATGGTCCAGTCGCACGACTAAACCAGGTGATTGAGCCATACACACGATTGAGTCATAAGACTGACTCAGTCGTACGAATGAACAAACCACCAAAGCTACTGTCTCTTGACCAGAATCTCTGAACCAGAATCTCTTGCTCTTGGAGAATGAGATCAGGAATCACAACAAACCACCAAAGCTACTGTCTCTTGATGAATATCCTCAATGGAAGCAACGGTTTGAAATTCATCTGAATGGAGTGGACACAAACTTATGGAGCACTATTGAGACTGGCTACAATATGCCAGTTGGAGCTGATGGTATTCCACCGACTCTAAGTGGTTTGAGTGACGTACAAAAAGTTTTATACAATGCAGAGAAGAAGGCCTATGCATTGTTGACACAGTCCATTCCGAAAGACATTTTCCATCAGTTCTTAGAACACAAGAAGTGCAAAAAGTTATGGAAGGCTCTTGAGAAACGTTATGAAGGAAATTCAGCACTTAAGTCCCTAAAGGCTAAAGCTTTGAAAAAGTAATTTGATAACTTCTCATCTATTGGTAATGAAAGTTTAGATGATGTGATCGACCGCTTCTATCATTTGATGAGTGAACTGCACACTCACGGGGTTAAAACGTCCATGGAAGATAAAGTGTCGAGTTTGGCTGATGGGTTACCTGATAAGTGGGATTCATTTGTTTCCACTTTAGGACATAATGTTGTGCGAGAGACATTGGACATAAATGATTTTATTCTGAAATTAAGGGAGGATGAGGTACGACATAAGTACAAGTCTAAGAAAGGAACCTACACTCAGAATCCTTCTCTCTACAATGTGACCCCTACTACAGCGTCTTCTAGTGCACGCTTGCAGACTGCGTTCATGTCTAATACATCTGCAAACGTTCAATGTGCATCTTTAGGTGGTGAGACAAATATTTCATCAAGGGTTCAACACAGTTCTACAGAAGCTCAATTGACGAAGTTAATGACATAGCATCTGGGCAACGTAACTGTGGAAGTGGCTAAGGAGCATATGGATCTACTTGCTGCTGTGGTACATTCTTATGACGGGTTAGTAGTAGGAAAGATTGGTAACTGCCACTTGGCCGACGAAGATTATGTGCAAGTGGATGAAACTGAGCTGGAACGGATGGATATCATGTGGGCTCTTGCTAGTGCTGTACGTTGAGCAAAGAAGTTTGTTAAAGAGACAGGACAGAACCTGGTGGCTAAAAAGGATACTACTTTTGGATTTAATAAGTCAAAAGTCACCTGTTTCAACTGCGGTGAAAAAGGCCATTTCAAGAGAGAGTGTGTCAAACCTAAGAAAATAGGAAATGGCAACCCGTTTTCATCATTTAACAGGCAGGATAAGGACAAGACTCTAAAGGCAACATCAACCAGCCATGACTCCAAAGCAATGGTAGCACAGGGTGATGAAAGGACAAGACTGGTCCTTCCGTTTCTTATCTGATGGTGAAGCTAACATTGCATTCGTTGATGATCTAAATAACGACTCAACGAGTGAGGGGAGAACTCAGTTGAGCTTGATACTGCTGATGTGAATGAGACTATGGCTGCTGTTGATCAACTAGTGGAGGATGAACTAAATGTAGAATCTGCAGCATACCAGGAACCCCAGGCTGCTTTTATGGCTGGCACCTCTACATCTGCATAGGTAGAATTGAAAGACGACTCTTTGATAAACATGCTTGTGTTGAATGTAATAAGTTTAGGGAATGCATCGATCTGAAATTTGCTAGGTTATTAGAACATAATGGTAACTTAGTAAATAACTTAAAGCTTTGCACAGAGGCTAATAGAGTATTAAAGCAAAATAAAAGTAGTTTTAAAGAGAAAATTGAATTGCTAAGAAAACAATTAAAAGAGACTGCGGTTGTTGTTTTTAACCAAGAAAATGACATAAAGTTTTACTTAAAAACAATTGAGGAAACTAAAAAGATAGAGCTATTTTACAAGTTGAAAATGAATCCTTAAAGCAAAAAAACTACATAGTTTAGCTAGTTCCTCTCACATCTTGAAAAACTTGGTTAAAGAAAGAAACAATGGGGAAGTCTGGGTTTTAAAGTTATGCCTCCACCACATGTGATCCTCCTAAACACTAAACAGAGACCGGTTAACAATAATCCCATCATGGACCATATGGTGACTACTCCTTTGGTCAGTGATCCGGACACTACAGTTAAATCTGCTCCTCCGGTTGCCGATCAGAAGACTTCAACATCAAGCACAAAGGATAAAACCGTCATTGAGGACCGGGTGGAAAATGATGATAATGTACCTCTTGGGTCGGGTTCACAATCTGCTGTAACACAACCTAAGACTTCGAAACCTACTCAGTCCAAATCTGTTAAGAAAGATATCAATCATTTTAAAAGACAAAGTAATCATAATGTTAAACAAATCAAATTTGTCAAAGAAGGTGAAAAACCTAAAGTTGAGACCAAAAGACCCATGCCTGAAGTGTACTCCCTACCCCACAAGAGATCTCCTAGTCCTGTTGAGAGGAGATCATGCTATACTTGTGGACAAAGAGGCCACATTTCTTCACACTGTCCTCGCTTTCAGACACCTAGACTTAAAGTTGAACTAGATCAGGAAGTTAAACCGATTTCTTCAAAACAGAGATCTAAGACATCTGCTAGGTCTAAAACACCTGCTAGGTCTTATGCATCTCCCCAACACCAGAGACAACATAGACAAGTCACTGGCAAGTCTGTGATGCCTGAGGTGAAACCTGTTTTTGAAAATAAATCTAAAGTTCAAACTGTAAATCAGTCATCGGTTTACCATAAACAAGCCTTACACAAGGATGGTCTGTCGAAAGCTAAAACATCTGATGTGTCTGATAGTGTTGATAAGCAAAAAATGAGGCTTCTCCAACTCCAAAAGGACAGTAGGTCGAGTTTGTAATGTGTGATGCCTCTGGGAAACCCAAGCCAGTAAAGGCTTGGGTCCTCCTCTTTAACTAATTATTTTCTATAGTGTACAGGTTGTCTGCTATAGTGCTTCTACCAACACATGGATTGTAGATAGCGGAGCATCCAGGCACATGCCGGGAAATCAGTCTCTCCTTTTCAACATCAAACAAATTAAAGGGGGACATGTTTCTTTTGCTGGAAACAAAGGAGGATACATTACCGCATAAGGAGAAGTAGGTAATGGAAAGGTAAAATTTGATAAAGTAAATTATGTTCAATAATTAGAAAACAATTTGCTTTTAGTTTCTCAGATATGTGACAAGGGCTTTAAAGTGATGTTTGACAATAGAAAGTGTTACATTCTGAAGAAGGAGATGGAGATTCTTGAGGAGCAGGTATTAATGTTAGCGTCAAGGTACAATGATTTGTATGTCTTGGATATGTCAAATGCTTCTACTACTGAGTCCACTGTTCAGTGCTTTTTATCAAAGGCAACAGAGAAGGAATCCATCTCATGGCACAGGAGAATGGGACACATAAATCACAGGAAGATGAATCATCTGATTCATAACAACCTAGTTGAGGGAGTTACTGTAAAGAACTTCAAACTTCAAGATTTTTGTGTCTCGTGCAAGAATGGAAAGTAGACCAGGAAGTCTCATAAGACCAAGAACGTTAACTCTATCGAGATGCCCCTGGAGCTACTGCATATGGATCTTTTCGGTCCTGTCAGCACAAAGAGTATCACTGGAGACTAAACTGCTTTGTAGTCACAGATGACTACTCACGTTTCTCCTGGGTGATGTTTCTGAAAGCTAAGTCAGAAACATTTGAATTGTTCAAGGTGCTCGTCACCACACTGGAGTCTCTCTACAATCTGAAGCTCAGGAAGGTTCATTCAGACAATGGAACTGAATTTAAGAATCAGTGGATGGATGCCTTCTGCAAGGAAAAGGGAATTGTTCATCAGTTCACCTCTGCATACACGCCACAGATGAATGGAGTTACTGAACCCAAGAATAGGAGCTTGATCGAGACTGCAAGGACTATGTTGGCAGATTGAAAACTGCCAGTACAGTTCTGGAATGAAGTTGTTGCCAATGTGTGCTACATGCTTAATCGTGTGTTAGTAGTCAAGCGGCATAGGTAGATTTGCTATGAGTTACTTCAGAAGCGCAAACCTAACCTGGAGTATCTGGAACCATTCAGAGCTCTATGCACGTTACTGAAGAAAACTCCAGAGGGCAAGTTCAGTGAGAAAGCAGATCAGGGGATCTTTCTTGGATACAGCATACCAGACAAACGGGTTTATAACAACTCGATATGTCAGGTAGAAGTATGGTGTAACGTCGATGTGCAATGATACACCATCCCCCCTGCTGGAAAAGGTCCGTCGTCATTATTCGACTATGATGGCTTTTTTAAATCATTCAACCTTCCACAGATAGATTCAGATGAAAGATTGCTGCTCAGATGATGTTCGATGTCCAAAATACACCGGATCTGGATATCAGCAATATTGCACCGGCTAGTGGTACTTCGGGATCTTCAGCAGCTGCTCAGGACGAGAGTGATGATTCTTCAGACGATGAAGAAGCAGTTGAGACAAGCAATGAGCATAACGTTAATCAAAATGGAAGCTCAACAGATGCTGAAAATGCTTCAGGGAATCCGGATACTGAACTTGCCATTTCAAATATGGATAATGAAGTTGTCGTTCCTACGACACCCGTGACTAGGATCAGTATGAATCATTCTTCGGAGAGTATCATAGAGGATATTCACTCCGGTGTGCAGATAAGAAGTCAGCTCTACTCTGCTGATTATGCTGAAATTATGGAATAGGGCTACGTGAATGATGGGGCTTTCAAATGTTTTATTTCTCAAGTCGAGCCCAAACACGTAAGCGATGCCCTGAAGGATGAGGCCTGGGTCAACGCTATGCAGGAAAAGTTGTTACAGTTCAAGAAGCTTAGAGTGTGGACACTCGTTGACAGGCCCAAAGGAGTTAAAGTAATAGGCACCAAATAGGTGCTACGCTGCAAGAAGGACGACCAAGGTGTCGTAATCAGAAACAAGGCAAGATTGGTTATTCAAGGCTTCAGACAAGTCGAGGGAGTCGACTACAATGAAGTGTTTGCACCTGTGGTTAGAATGGAAGCAATCCATATCTTCCTAGCGTATGCATCTTATATGAAGATCAAAGTCTATCAACTAGATGTAAAGAGTGCATTCCTTCATGGGGAAATCCGTGAAGAAGTCTACGTCAGTCAACCCGGAGGATTTGAGGATCCTTACTATCAGGACAGAGTCTACAAGCTATACAAGGCTCTGTATGGGCTACACCAAGCTCCTCGAGCTTGGTATGAGAAACTCTCCACCCACCTGTTAAAGCATGGTTTTCGCCGGGGGGTGATTGACTGCACGTTGTTTATTAAAGAAAAATGTAGGTCCATTTGATCGGTTTTCAGTGCATAAGAATGCTTGAATCGTTCAATACCAAACACACACGACAAACACTAAGATATAAAGATCAAAATAATACCAAAAAGCTTTCAAATAAGGTTTTAATGATGAACAATCAACAATGAAATGAAACAAGCTCATTATATTCAGGAAGAACAAGCTTACAATAGCCTCTTGCAACAGTAATACACGATTAGGGTTTTTGCAAGGATAGCCAACAATGACCAAAATGAAATCTATAATTAGCTTTCATAGTTTCGCATATAGTTTCGCTGGGGGCGAAGCTATACTGGCGAAATAGTAATTTCGCCCGGCAGAAACTAACAGTTTCGCCGGGTGAATATCTAGTTGACTGTGAGCGAAACTACAGTTTCGCTCACAGTTTCGCTAGACAGCTATATATACATTTAAACTAAATAACATACAAAAGAAAACTAACATAGATCCTATTACGAAGAAAGATAAACAAATACTAATCTAATGGTGAGTCCAACCTATCTTGATCTTCAATACTCCCCCTAGGTTGGATCTCACCCACTCTGCTTGTCTTGATATCTCTATTCAGCTCCCGCATCCCCGCACCTGCACCTGATGTTTCTGGTTCAGCTCCTGCAGATTTCTTTGAATGAACTTTAGCTCTTGATTCACCTTGGTCACCTCCAGCTCTATTAGCTCCATCGGGATGAGCACTAGCTTCTGCAAATTGTTGTGTCAGATCCTGGATATCCACGTTTAAATCATCTTCAGCTCTTATCTTTTCAGCTAGCTCCTTCATCTCAGCCCTCACTCCTCTGACTTTGTTTGCAACAATCATAAACAACTAGCCTCCTTCCTTGTCTCTTCTCCCGCTCCTGCTTTAATATGGTTCTCACATAGAATGAGCAGATCTTCGTCTGAGAATCCAAAAAGTTCCATAGGGTCAAAGATTCGATATTCCACACCACCCTTCACTCTAATAACACCCTCCCCCATCTGATTGTCGTAGAACCATTTCTCAAACCCTTGAAGACGAGAAGGGGAGGGATCTGCCAATCTCACCCTTTGAACAGTCTTAGGGGGCTTTACGCTTAACACAATCTTCCCCTTTCCTGTAACCCAGTCTTTGTCTTTCTTAGATATTTTTCTCTCTGCTTTCATAAACCCAAAAGCTTCCAAGTTATCGTTGAGCCCATTTTGAATTTCTTTCTCCAGAAGCTTGGCTCGTTCACTCAGATGGGATTCAAGAAGGGGCAACGATGCCAATCTTCTTAAGTCCCACTTAGGAAGGTCTTAAACGCCTTCCTCTTGTGTAAATACGTTATTCCTCCCCCTGTCCTCTTGATCATGAACATTTTGAGGTCGGGATTGTATTTCCAGCTCACAATCCTCTTATCCGCCTCTTTCCTCTTCAGACCTTCCAAATTTTGAAATAAAGGGGTCAATTCTTTAGGTTCCTTCTCCCTCACAAACCAATCGCTCTTTTCCCTTTCAATAACGTCATTTTCATTCTCATTCTTCTGGATCACATAAGTCAAGGGCCTTTCATCCACCTCATAAAACTCAGGCTCTGAGTCATAATCAACTAACTGCTCCTCTTCTACCTCCTCATCCACCAGACCCTTTGCAATGGGTTGCTCAGCAGTTTCAGCTTGTTTTCCCATCTGCTCTTCTCCAGTAAAATCCCCAAGATTTATTCCCAAATCGACAAATCCAGCTTCAAACACATAATCATCTGTCTGTATATTCTCCATTTTAGGTTCTTCAGTTCTTTTGCTAGAGCCTCCTGCTTCTTCAGTTGCTACCCCTGAGGTGCCCTCTCCTGCCCTCGATGAAGTACCCACATTCAGAAATGGGTACTTAGATGTGTCAGTCAGATCATCTAACTCATGTTGAGTTAGCTGATTAGGCAGGCCAGCAGCAGCTTTTAATTCATTTACCTCATTCAATAATCTTTTGATTAAATTATTTTGATCAATCAACATTTTCTGCATACCCTCCAGCACTTCATCTTTTTGTTTCTCCCTCATCTCTTGATTCATCAGCTTGGTCTTCATCATGCTTAATTCGTTTGAGAGAGAGGCGTTAAGGTTTCTGATTACATCCTCATCCAAACTGGTGTGTCTCTTAGTTTGTGGGGGCTCAGAGAATGTTTGATGCTTCTGTTTTGTCCTCCTCTATTGCTCCCCAGTATCAACATTCTTTTGGACCTCTTTTCTTTCTCAATCCTGGCTTCAGTCGCCATCTTAGTCACTTCTTTCTCAAAGTCATAATCTTTCTCCTTAGCATACCTCTTTCTTTTCTTTACCGCCTCCGACTGACTTGTTCTAGTCTCCTCTGTTCGTCTGGCTTCAGATTGGATCACCCTCCTGATGTAATCCCATCGATCAGGAGTATACATGTTTTCCCACAAGTGAGTGATCCGACCACTGAAGTCGTGCCTGATAGCACAACAGTCTGCAAAGATTCAGGTATTCATCGACACTAGATTCTTGACTTCTCCATGTCTTTGGATGTTGGGGACTTGATCGTCAATGATCATCTGAAGAAATCTGGGATAAAGCAGCCATTTATCCTTCTTCAGGGCCATTATGTTTTCAGCCATGCAGCTAAATATAAGATTTGCTATGTTAGCCTTCTCCCCTCTGCAGCATATAACCATAGCTTTCACCCAGTCTAAGTTCAGCCCATCCGATCCACCTTTTCGGTGGTCTAAGAACATTATGAAAACGTGGGCAATGTATCTCCACTCCTTGGATAGAAAGGATTTTTTGATTTCCTTTCTAGTCCCAAAAGGAGGACCTTCATATCCCATAGACAGGAAAGCATCAAACACCTCCTGATCAGTCAAATCAATGTCACCTCCAGTGTCTTCTTCTAATCTCAGCACCCGTGATATAATCTCTTCTGTAATGGTCACCTGGTGATCTAGAACTTTAGCTAAAATACTCTCGAAATCTCCCCTTGTGTTGTACTCAGCGGTTCGCCAGAAATCTCGTATGTGCAAATCATAGATAGTAGTAGAATGAGAGATGGCGTATGCTATTGAGGATCTCTGTAGCCATCTGATACAGTCCCTAAATCCTGCTGCTTTAGGATGAGAATCATCTAGAATTGCGGTGATATTGTTCCGTACATCGAACTTGAGATTCACCATTTAGATCTGACAGACAAACAAACCAGGTTAGAAAGATTAAACAAAATTTGAATTTATGTATCTATAAACGTAATGAAATAAACAAATGGTAATAAAAGGTGAAAATACAGATATATACATATATAAGTAAAATAGACTTACAAATTAATTATTAATAATAATAATTTTTTTAAATTAAATAGTTTCTCATGGACGAAACTATAGTTTCTCCTAGACGAAACTATAGTTTCGCACAGGCCAAATTATAGTTTCGCTGTATTTATTTTAAGAGTAAATTACCATTTGCATCCTTGTAGTTTGATGATTTTGACCATTTGCATCCCTACAGTTTAAAAATCCTCATATACACCCTAATGTTTCATTTTGTTCCCATTTGCATCCAAATTACTAACGACGTTAAATAATTCAGTTAAGTTTTTATAAAATGACGAAATTACCCTTTCTCTCTTTCTCTCTCTCCCTCTATCTCTTAACCCTTAACCCACAACCCCACCCCCACCCCCACCCACTCCCACTCTTGTTCTTTGCGGTTGTTATCAGGATGGGGGAAAATCTAGGGTTTGTAATTGATTTCAGCTCGAGTTATTTCATGGTGTTTTGTACCTTTGTTGGTGCAGCGTTGGGTTTGTTGTTGATCTATTTCGTAGTGAATTGGTCACTGGCTTGTGTTGTTGTTGTGACGGAGTCAAAATGGGGGTTTGAGCCGTTGTGGCGGAGCTCGTATTTAGTGAAGGGGATGAAGTTGGTTTCGTTGTCTTTGTTGTCGTTGTTTGGGGTTTTGAATGGGGTTTGGGTGTGGATGAACTCGAATGATCTGTTGCATTTTGATGCTGTTGATGGGTGGAAGAGCTGGCCTTTTGTGTTGCAGTTGGTTGCTGGTACGAGTGTCTTGACATTGTTTTTGCTTCACAATACGTCTGCGAATGCTGTGTTGTATATGTACTGTAAGGCTTTACATGGTGAGTTAGCCATCGAAATAGCTGAGGAGTTTGCTCGCGAGTATGTCAGCTTGCCTTTCGACGATGAGAAGGTGCCTCATGTTGTTACTGTTTTCCCAGCTTAGTGATTAAAGTTAGCGCCTTAGCACGTTTACTGTTTTAGTCCCTGAATTGTGATCTTGCTTTTTGTGATCATAGGAATCAGTCAGTTGTTTATAACTATTGTCTACCAATCCATCACGTGTCAATGATGTTTAGTACTTTTGAACTTCAGATATGAACATACAGATTTCAAATTACAACTGTGCTTTGGGGGTGATAGCTTTTGTATCTTTGTATGCTGTATATAATGGTTATGTATTTATCTTGGGTTGCCTGTTGAGTTTGAACCAGAGGTTCCAAGAAGACCTCCCAGTGCCAGGTTTGTGGTTCAAAAATCTTGATCTTTCTGTTTAAATTTGGGAAATTTTGTGCATTATTGACTTGTACTCTACTACCCTCTAGCTCATCTTTCTGTATAGTGTTTTGATTTAATGAATTTTGATTCTTGCATCATGAATGCTTACTGAGAAATTGGGTGTTCTTTTGTTGGGGTTGCATGATCAAAATTAGGGCTTGAAATGTGTGTGGGTGGGTCGGTGATCTTTTAGGGGTTTTAATCTACGGTGGTGGTAAGGGGAGGTTGTGATGGTGATGCGTGGTGGTGTTGATGGTGGTGGTGATGGAGGTGATGAGAGATAGAGAGAGAATGTGTGTCAGTGTGTTCATGTTTGAGAAAGAAAGGGAGAGAGAAAGAGAGTTTGTGGTGGTCAAAGGAGAAGAAAGAGAGCAAGGGTAATTTCATCATTTTATAAAAACTTAACTGAATTATTTAACGTCGTTAGTAATTTGGATGCAAATGGGAACAAAAATGAAACGTTAGGGTGTATATGAGGATTTTTAAACTGTAGGGATGCAAATGGTCAAAATCACCAAACCACAAGGATGAAAATGGTAATTTACTCTTATTTTAAAGTAGACAATAAAGACACACAATTTCGACAGACAAAACATATAGTTTTGGCAAGACATGAAGATAGATTCGACTGGGAGAAACTGAATTTTGTTGACGAAACTGTTAAGTTCGCTCGGGCAGCACAACCACACAATTTCGCTATATCAAAGGAACTTTCGTTCAGTTTCGCTAGAAGACGAGGTACTTTCGCAGAATGAACTGCGAGACTACCCAATCGACATAATCCAATCCAGTCAAATGTGGGAAAGATTAGCCTATGAAACTAATGTTCTGAGTTCGAAACTCACATCAGAAATCCAAAATCGAGTCAAAACGCAATAGAACAAGGCAGAGACGGAGATCTGAGACAAAAGTCTATGAAAAACCCTAAAGGGCACTCAGTTTCGACAAAAGTAGATTTTTTGCGAAAGTGAGTGATTTGATTCAAAACTATGTTTATGTACATAGGAGTTTCGCAGAGTAATAAAGATATAGTTTCGACAAAGCGAAACTATAGTTTCGGCCAGGTGAAACTATAGTTTCTGCAAGGTGAAACTATAATTTCTGCAAGGCGAAACTGTAGATTCGTCTCAACACAGAAGTGTTGGCGAATCTGCTATTTCCCTAATCAGAACTGCAATTTCGCTATTTCCCTAAAATAAAATAAAAATAAAAATAAAAATAAAAATAAAAATAAAATAAATAAAAAAAATAAAAAATAAAATTAATAATAATAAAGAAAATAAAATAAAATAAATAAATAAAAAAAATTGCCTTTTGAAAACTTTATTGCCCCATGATATCAACACTCATATATAAAAATAAAATAAGACTAAAATTAACAATAAATGATAAGAAGGATATAGTATCATGTTTTTCTCGAAGTTTTCAGAGGATCATGACTTAGCGAGATTGCTGATATGTTTGTCCGCTTAAACCCATTCTCTGTTCTTTTCAACTCATGATCTGCAACTTTTTATCATGTTCTGAATTGTCTTAGTAACTCAGCAACTTGATTAAGCATAATCATTGATTTTGCCTGATCACTATACTGAATCTACTTAATGCAACCACAATGATTGGCATATATACATATGGGACACTATAATGTACAGATGCAGACATACATATATGCAAGGTATACACATGAGATGCAGACTCAACCTACAACTAAATGATGAGAGCTTCAGGTCAGTGCTTTCGCATAGCAGAGAAGATCATCTAGGCGTGTTGATGAGAGCTTCAGGTCAATGCTTTCGCATAACAGAGAAGATCATCACTCCAGGTCAATGCTTTCGCATAGCAGAGGAGATAAACACACATCTTTTCTTATGTAAAGTATGAATGTATATACATTAATGGGCTATTTGAGATTATTTAATGTTTGACTTAGAGGGCGTTATCACCGAGTCACCATCCCAGTGGGTAACACCATAAGCTTCACATCGATAATCTAATCCTAAAAGAAAACTCAGTACAGGAGCAAGACATCAATTAGCAACTCTCAACCAAGTTTTAGACAAGACTTGTATCTTTGTGCAGACCAAAATATCATGAGGATAATCCTTATTACTGAGTTATGATCTTTAATTTGGCTGCATGATCACTTGTTTACATCGTTTTTGGGATGAGTCTATCATGCATATCCCAGCGTAAGATGTCCCCTTTTTCTTACTTCATTTTCTTGTATTCCTGAGAGAATAAAAATTAAAACTTATTATTAGCATTAATCTCCCCCGAAATTTTCATTTGACAGCTTACTTAATAGAAAATTTCTTAACAACTAAAGTAAAAGAAAAATAAGAATAAAAAGTAAAGATATATGGGGCACAAGGCAGACGACAAACAAGGCCATAAAGAAAATATGTACATATATACAGGTTAAACAGTTGTGTTGCTCAAAAAAGATTTTCAGAAAGATATTAATCCTAGCATAGAAATCAATTCATAAAAACAAGGTTTATCAAAGGTTTTATGAAAAGATCTGCTTTTTGATGTTTTGTATCAATAGGAATAATATTAATGAAACCCTTTTCTTAAGCATCACGGATGGCATGAATCCGTGTCTCAATGTGCTTGGCCCGAGAATGATGAATTGGATTCTTGGCAATCCTAATGGCTGCTTCGTTGTCATAAAACAATGGAGTATGAAGAAAGTTGATCCCATAATCCATCATTTGATGCTGAATCCATAACACTTGTGAACAGCAACTAGAGGCAGCAATATATTCAGCTTCTCCTATTGAGAGAGAAATAGTGGTCTGTTTCTTGCTTTGCCAAGAAACAAGACAATTTCCTAAATATTGACAGCCTCCAGTAACTGACTTTCTGTTTAGCTTGCAGCCATTGGAATCGCTGTCAGAGTAAGCATGCAAATCAAAATTTCCACCATAAGGATACCAAAGTCCCAAACGAGAAGAGCCCTTTAGATAATGAAAAATTCGTTTGACTGCCTTGGCATGGGATTCTTTAGGAGCTGACTGGTATCGAGCACAATATCCAACAGCAAAGGTGATGTCAGGATGACTTGCTATAAGGTACATGAGAGAGCCAATCATGGATCTGTAGAGATGAGGATTGATTGGTTTGCCATTTTCATCGGGAGTGAGACATGTTTGAGCCGTGAAGGGAGTCATCTCTGAAGAAGCATCGTCCATTTTGAATTTCTTCAATATTTCCTTAATATACTTTTCTTGATGAATGAGAATTCCCTCTGGCTTTTGTTCAACTTGCAGCCCGAGAAAGAAACACATTTCTCCCATCATGCTCATTTCAAATCTGTTTTGCATAACCTCCTCAAACTCCCGACATAATTGAGGATTGGTAGAGCCAAAAATAATGTCATCGACATAGACTTGCACAATCAACATCTCACCGTTTACCTCTCTTTTGAACAAAGTCATGTCAATGGTGCCTCGTGAAAAACCATTGCTTAAAAGATACTGGGTCAGTTTCTCATACCAGATTCGAGGAGCTTGATGAAGTCCGTAAAGTGACTTATCAAGCTTGTATACTTTGTCAGGAAAGTCTGGATCTTCAAAGCCTGGGGGTTGACACACATATATCTCTTCATCAATGTCGCCATAGAGAAATGCGTATTTGACATCCATCTGATAGACTTTAAATTGCTTGTGAGCAGCGTGCGCCAAGAATATTCTGATAGCTTGAAGACGGGTGACAGGTATAAAAACTTCTGTGTAGTCAATTCATTCTTCTTGAGCAAAGCCTTGGACCACTAATCTGGATTTGTTTCTTACCACTATGCCCCGATCGTCAGGTTTGTTCTTGAACACCCATTTTGTTCCAATGGGATACTTATTTGGTGGAAGATCGACCAGAGACCACACCTTGAGTTTTCTGAACTGTTGCAATTCCAACTGCATTGACTCAACCCAGCAGGGATCTTGGAGAGCTGCATGTACGTTCTTAGGAATGATTTGAGATATAAAACAAGAGAACAAGCAGATATTAATCAATCCAGATTGACTCCACGTCCAAACTCCATCGGAAATAGAACCGATTATGTTGTCATGAGGATGATCTTTCAAAGTCTTGAAATCAGCAGTCATAGAAGGAATGTCAGTAGGTGGATGGTTAAATGATGAGCTGGATCATAAGGTAGAATGAGGTAAAGGAGATGAAGAAGGTGATGTTGATATGGGTGGAGGTGGAAGGTCAAATGAAGATGAGGAAGATGCAACAATGACTGACGTATCATCATGTGATGTAATGACGTGAGGTACAATAGGTTCAACTGGTATAGGAGCAGGAGGAATGATGTTTGTTGTTGTATTGGAGATAGACGCATCATCATCAAAAACTGGAAGATTGAATGATTTGAACACCGTATCTGAGTCAAAGAACCAAGCTGGTTCTGAAGGAACATCAAAGGAATTAGATTCCTGCCAATCGACATAGAAGGACTCTTGAACGATACGTGTCCTCTTGTTATATACCTGATAATCCTTTTGAGAAGAAGAATAGCCTACGAAATAACACTCATCAGACACAACACCAAATTTTGTCTTCTGTGCTTGAGTATTCAGGAGAGTGCATGAACATCCGAATGGGCGAAAGAAATCAATCAAAGGTTTCTCTTGTGAAATAGCTCATACGGAGTTTTCATCTTATCCTTGACTATCAACACCCTGTTGAGAACATAAGAAGCACAATTCATAGCCTCAGCCCAAAATATGATGGGTAAGGAGGATTCTATTAACATTGTACGTGCAGCTTCAATAAGGGTGCGATTCTTTCGTTCTGCGACACCATTCTGTTGAGGAGTTCTCGCAGCACTGAACTGTCTTAATATTCCTTTGGTTGCACAAAAGGAGTCAAAAATTTGATTTTTGAATTCAGTACCGTTGTCACTTCGAATAGCCATAACCTTCCTCTTGCTTGTCGATTCAATCGAGAGAATTAACTTTTGCAACTCCTCAGTAGTCTCTCCTTTGTGCGCAAGAAATCTTACCCATGAATATCTGGAATAGTCATCTGTAATCACAAGACAAAAGGACTTCTTAGCAATAGATTTAACACTTATTGGGCCAAACAGATCAGTATGTAACAACTCCAGGGGATTTGAGATGCTATTTTCAGTTTTAGGTTTATGTGGTTTCTTATGTTGCTTTCCTTTTGCACATGCCATACATTTCTCAACCACAGAAAAGTCTTTTAAAGGTAGTCCTCGAACGAGATTGTTTTTAACTAATTTGTTTATGATTTTAAAATTAACATGGCCCAATCTATGATGCCATAAGAAAGACTCGGAGGTAGAAGCTTTAGACAAGAGGCATGTGATTGCGGATGATGAATCCTTTGAGTTCATGTCAAGGAGATATGTATCATGCTTTCTTGGAACTCGCATGAGTACCATATTATCTGGAATGTCAATCTTAGATTTTAAAAAGAGACATCCATTGGACTTGAATATGACCGGAATGCTTTTATCACAAATCTGAGAGACGCTTAACAGATTGAATGCAAGCTCAGGTACGTAATTGACTTTCTCCAAGGTGAGCGAACCATTACAAACTTCTCCTTGTCCTATCATTTTTCCTCCTTTCTTGTCTCCGGCGAAAGCAACATAACCACCATCGATTATGCGGTAGTTAGTCAATAAATCTTTAAGCCCCGTCATATGTCTGGAGCATCCACTATCAACATGCCACACGATATTTACAAGCTTAGTGGATGACTCCTGCAATAATATCAAGAAAGAATTAACCAGGTGAAATGGGCACCCAAGTTTGAACAACTTTAGGTTTCGCCGAAGAAGATTTCTTGCAAAAGAACTTATTAACTAATTGATTCAATTTACTCCCAAAAGAATTCCTATTAACATGTCTATGATGTAATTGAGGACAGTGCTTAACAACATGATCATTTTTACCACATTGAAAACAGTGTGATTTTAATCTAGATTCATTATGTAATGGGGTAGAGATTTTATCAATGCATATTTCTTCATCACATTCAGACAATTTCGAATCATCATCACTGTATACCTCATTCATGTTAACAGAGCTGATTTTATTTGAAAAAGAATGATTGTGTGCTGATGACAATGAAGTGTTATCTGAAATACATGTGGTACTAGTACCACTAGTACTTGCTTCAGATGAAGATGTAATCCTGTCATTAAGCACAGAAAATTTTGCTTGTATAAATGATGGAATGGGCTGAGAAAAGAATTTTGTAAAAGAGTTAGTTTTTGTTTCCTCGTCACTTTTCACAGTATTATCAGACAACGGATCAACACAGTCAACAGATGAATCAGAATCACGATCCACAACATTTAAAGAACAAACAGAAACATTACTAGAATAGAACGAAATAGAGTCTTTTACAGCATCACTAGAAACAAAGACAGAATTTAAACTAGAGTTATGATCTAAAACAGAATGCTGAGGTTCAGGTGTACTAAGGCTAGAGCATCCAAGCCCTCTAGTCGGTCCATAATCGTAGTCCTCACGAACATGCATAGGATTCACACCTTCTAAACCTGCAGACATACTATTAGAATCTACTTTGATCAAATCATTAAAAGGATGGGGAATGGGCATTGGAGAGTAACAGTATGTACTAGGAGGATGATAAACCTTAGCATTTTCATATCCCAAACCTATTTTAATCCTAGCCCCACGTTGAGATTTACATAAATCATCATGTTTCATTCCTGATATGGTCCATTTATCAAGTTTTGACTAAAGTTTGCTTGTTTCAAACTCAGCTAGGGCAACCCTTTCAGTTAAACTGTTCACCTCAATGTTTCTTTCTAAAACAATTCTTTTTAAATGGTCAATTTCTTTTAGCGCTTCATTTAATTTAACAAAGTATTTTGACTCGTTCATTTTAAGTTCTTCATTCATTCTTTTCAAATCTTTTTCATTATCAATTAATAAACGATTAGCCTTATAAACCTCAAATAATCTGATTTTGCATGCAGATGAACACATATCTTGAATTACCTCATATGGAAGTCCTATCACCACCTTCTCAGGTGCAAGAGCTTTATCACATTGACACACCGGAGTACTCGACCTGTTTTCCTCTACGGTGGTAGCAGCATTGTCATTATTCCTTTCTAGCACTGTGGATTGAGTTCCTTGCTTTCCATACTCCTTCATATTTTCTTCTTTCTCATACTCCTTCTCTTCAATTCCATCATTAAACTCCTTAAATGGATCAAACTCTTCCTCACCGTTCATCTTCATTTCCTCTTCCTTAATCTCAGCTACTAACGCTTGATTAACTTCTTCTTTTGTCTCTTCAGCTTCTGCACTCCAGTCAAAGTTGGAAATTAGAGCAGTTTCTTTCTTGTGGCTTGTTTCATCTTTACCCCCACCAGCAGCCAATCTTGGAATTTCAGAGTTATTAGGATCAGTGACGATTGGCAATGGACATTCGCGTTTAAAATGTCCCAACTGCTTGCCATTGAAGCATCTCAGCTTGGACTTATCAAAACCCAATTTGGAGTTGGAGATTTGACCACCAAAGTTCTTTCTACCGGTCCTTTCCATAAATCTCCGGGCTTTAAGCGTCAACATTGCCATTTGCCACTGAATATCGATTTCTTCAAGATCATCTGGATCCACTTGATACATGTCCTCCATTGTCATTCCTTTACCTTTCAAATCACCTGCAACAAGTGCTTCATAACTTTGAACAAACATCCCAAAAAGGGCCATAGTCTCAGCTGGAACAGAAGTTTCAGTAGATGCTTTTAAATTCCCTTGCTCTTTCCCCGGGTTAATGCCACTTCCAGAATAATCACACAAGGTCACTGCTCCTTGACGTGATGCCTGCATTGATGAGCTTGTAGCGGAAGATAGTAATGCATCATTTTGTGAATAACCGGATGTTGGCATGATGGATTGATTAAACTCCCTCCTTTTAAGATCCAAATCAAAAGACTTCAGCTTGTTAAACACGTCCATCAGCTTATAATCAGCAAAGTTTCTTTCTTGTTTCAACATTCCCACTTGTAAACTCCACTGGGGTGGAAGAGAGTCTAGGAGTTTATTGACTTGCTCATGGTTTCCCAACTGATCATCATACTTCTTTAAGGTACTTGAAACGGACAGAAATCGATTAGTAATGTCAGTAAGATCTTCATTCTTGTGTCCCACAAATGAATTGAACTCCTTTTGAGCTTGAGCCTTCTTATCTTTCCTTAGATCCTCATTTCCATCGTAAAATTCACACAAGGCATTGTATAAAGATTTCGCATCTTTGTGTTCCGCAAAGCGATTGTAAATATCAGGTGCAAGACATAATGTCAAGGCTCCGAACACTTTCTGATCTCTGTCAATCAGTTTTTGATCCTTTTCAGTCAATGTGGAGGAGTCCGTGTTTGGAGATACAGTTCCACCGACAGTAACGGTTGGCTTGTGCGGTCCAATGATGATTGAATCCCATTGATTATGGTCGATGTAGAAGAAGAAAGCCTTAAGACATCTTTTCCAATCTTCAAAGTTATCCCTGTTAATGAGTCTAGGAGGTCTATTGGGGGCAACACTCTCTAAATCAGCCAGTGTGAGAGTAGTCATTTTGGACATGATAGTTTCGCAAGAGAAAATGTAATTTCACAGGAAGAGATTCGCTGAGAGATAGTTTCGCTCAGGCGAAAGTATGCAGCTGCAGGCGAAAGTGCTGATTTTGATAGTTTCGGCAGCAATTTCGCTAGCCAGAGACTATCTAGAGCTTAGTTTCGCTGGAAATTTCGCAGGAAACAAGCTTGAACTTTCGTTCAAATTACTTTCAGCAGTAAGTTCGCACAAATGTCGCCCAATCAAGAATGAACTTTCGTTCAAAAATCACAGTTTCGCACCAAATGTCACCGAAGAGAAAATAGCAGTTTCGCTGAAAGAAGTTACAGTTTCGCTGGAAGAAACTATAATTTCGCTAGAAGAACAGAAAACCCTCTTAAACCCCAAAAACAGTCGAAAATCACCCAAATTTCAATGAATTTGAAAAGGAGTGATTCACGAAGCTTCCTCAATCAGAAACAAGCAATATACAATCAATTTTCATGACAAAAACACTCCGTTTTGATGTAGAAATGATGGTATTGAACAAAAATAACCAAAAACCTCAAACAATCAAGAGCACTAAGGCTCTGATACCATATTGTAGGTCCATTTGATCGGTTTTCAGTGCATAAGAATGCTTGAATCGTTCAATACCAAACACACACGACAAACACTAAGATATAAAGATCAAAATAATACCAAAAAGCTTTCAAATAAGGTTTTAATGATAAAAAATCAACAATGAAATGAAACAAGCTCAATATATTCAGGAAGAACAAGCTTACAATAGCCTCTTGCAACAGTAATACACGATTAGGGTTTTTGCAAGGATAGCCAACAATGAGCAAAATGAAATCTATAAATAGCTGTCATAGTTTCGCATATAGTTTCGCTGGGGGCGAAACTATACTTGCGAAATAGTAATTTCTCCCGGCAAAAACTAACAGTTTCGCCAGGTGAATATCTAGTTGACTGTGAGCGAAACTACAGTTTCGCTCACAGTTTCGCTAGACAGCTATATATACATTTAAACCAAATAACATACAAAAGAAACTAACATAGATCCTATTACAAAGAAAGATAAACAAATACTAATCTAGTGGTGAGTCCAACCTATCTTGATCTTCAAAAAAGATGGACATTTACTAATGGTGCAGATTTATGTGGATGACATAATCTTCGGTTCTCGAAATGAAGAATTATGCAAAGAATTCAAATCTGTGATGAAGACAGAATTTGAAATGAGTGCCATGGGAGAGATGAAGTTCTTCCTGGGATTACAGGTGGATCAAACACCTACCGGTATTTTTCTGCATCAGACTAAGTATGTTGGAGGCATTCTGAGTCGATTTGATATGCAAAATGTCACTGTTTCCGGTACCCCACTTGCCACAAACCATGATGTGGCACCTGATGAGAATGGGGATTTGGTGGATGCCACTATGTATCATGGGATGATTGGATATCTTATGTATCTCACTGCCTCGCGTCCAGATATCATGCGCCACATGTCTGTGCTCAAGATATCAAGCAAAACCAAAAGTAAATCATCTGATTGGGGCGAAAAGGATTTTTCGTTATCTAAAGGGTACTCCAACACTGGGGTTATGGTATCCTCATGATGATGACTTTGAACTTACTGCGTACAGTGATTCAGACTACGGCGGCTGCAAGATGAACTTCAAGTCAACATCAGCAGGGTGTCAGTTCTTTGGAAGGTGATTAGTCACCTGGCAATGCAAGAAGCAGACATCTGTTGCCTTGTCAACATGTGAAGCTGAATACGTTGCTGCCGCAAGTTGCTGCTCTCAGATCATTTGGATCCAACAGCAAATGCGGGACTACGATTTGTAATTTTCTAATACCCCTATATTTGTTGATAACTCTGCTTCCATAGCTGTAACTAAAAATCATATTCAACACCCTAAAACAAAACACATCGGCCTAAAGTATCATTTCATACGTGATTGCTGTGAAAAATAATTAATTGATGTGGTTAAAATAAACACGGATTTTCAACGCGCCGACCTCTACACTAAACCATTTGATAAACACAGATTTTTCTATCTGTTAGAGGTCAACGACGTGAAAAAGAAAAGTGACGTCATTCTAGAAGAGACAAATGCTTAGTCCGACACTTGTTTAATTTCTTTTTCTTTTTCTTTTTGTTTTCTTTTATTTAATTTTTTAATTTCCTGTCTTAAAAATTCAAAAACACAAAAATATTTTTGGTTTTAGAATTTTAGGGGGAGATTAGTTCAGTTTCAGTATTTATTTACTTAAAAAAAAAGGGGGGGGGGAAGGGCAGATAAGCTAAAAAGGCAAAAACAACATATTTAAGAATGAGATTCAATACAATGGAATGTGATAGTACACAGGCGTCGAGTTACTTGGAACACCAAAAAGATTTTCTATTATTTGTAATGTTTAATTTAAATCACAGAAAATCGTAAGTCTGACTGTCCTAAGTCTAACATGTTGGAAAATTGATAGTACGCTTATTTGTTACTGTAATTACACGAAGAAATTCGATCTAGGGAGGTGCTAGTGCATTATACGATGTGTCGGTAGATTCAACACAATAGACTAGTAGACATCATTGGTGATTCAACTTAAATTAAATCAATTAACAAATTGTGGGCTCCCATAGTATCCCTGGTTTGCAAAATCAATCAATTTCCAATAAGGGGTGAGGAGCAATTGAATGCCACGAATGTGTGCAAAGACCTGAAAAACTGAGCAAAAGATGACAAAAGACACTGCTTAAATGTATATTATAGTATATTGCTCTAAGAAGAAGATAGATCTTGCGCCTCTCTGCTGTGCGATGGCACTGACCTGAGGCTTAGCATAATCTATCCTTTCTAAGAATTTATTGTTGTTTGTGCCTCTCTGCTGTGCGATGGCACTGACCTGAGGCTTAGCATCTCTTTGATAGTTCTTAGAATCAAATCTTCTTATTCCCTGGACCGCTCAAAAATCTCCTGAGGAAGATTGATTACTATATACCTGTGGGACACAGAAATACTTGTTGATCTAATTCACCTAATTAATCACTAGTGTGTGTCAAAAATTATGAATGGATTTAAGTGGACAAGTATACTGACAATCGTCGTGGCTGCACTGCCTGATGTTCAAAATCAATGTGTGTTACATATCAGATCAAGCATGATTTCTAGTTAGAGCTTAGAAGTCTTACTTGTGTGAAAAACTGTGATCTTTAAATACGTAGTTTTCTTTTCAATATATTACCAAAAGTTCCAAGAAATTACGTTTATGCCTGTTTGAGTCCATATGAATCTATCTTTGAAATGATGTTAATGCTAATAGGCTATTCTACCCTACCCTAACAAAAATCACAAAAACATGTTTATTTTGTTACTTAGTTTAGTTTTCAAGTTATTTGTAAAGTGTGTCAGTGTTGGACTGTGCTATGTTATTCATCTTTCTAAATGTCACAAAATAAACTTAACGTTAATCTTAATCACTTGCTTCTGAAAAGGTAAAAGGATCACGTCTGAGGTGATCAGGTGGATAAATGGATCACGTCTGAGGTGATCAGGTGGATAAATGGATCACGACTGAGGTGATCAGTTGGATAAATGGATCATGTCTGAGGTGATCAAAAGGTTCTTTAATTTAAAATGGTCATGTCTGAGATGATCAACTGTTCAAAATATTTTATCTACTGTTATAAGGGGCTAAGTGTCAAAGGGTCAAAAAAGTCAAAATTTCATAAGTATGACCCATTTACACGACTGGACCATAAGTATGAACCAGTCGTACGATTGGACCATACGAATGAACCCAGTCTCACGATTGAAGGTGACCGACTGTGACAGTCGCACAAATGACTTTCAATCATTCGATTGGAGGTCACTGTATAGGCGAATCGCATGACTGAAGCTCAGTCGCACGAATCCATTGTGCGACTAGGCTCTGTCGCACGATTGAAGGTTGCCCTAGTATAAATAGAGAGGGAGTCGTCACAGTCGTTACATTCACGCAAATCGCCTCTCAGACGCACGACACAAACCCTTTTTGCCAAAAACTCATTTGATCTTTATAGACCATTGTTTGACGCTCTCTGACGTTTTGTTTTGATTATACAGGTATTGCGCGACAAAGTTAGCATGAAAAATCAGTTACTATACGTCAAAAGGATCGAAATTAAAGACCTAATATTAACCGAACCTAAATATGACTAATAAACCACTAAAACTAAGCATCTTGATCAAACGAAAGTTATTAGGGGTTTAGTCGGTCATCTGCGAACCTAATGAGTCAATCCATAATGTTTAACATCAAGTATTGCTCAAAAATTGAATTTGAATGAACAAATAGTCGGAAATGCGATTGGACACCCTGATGAACATCAATCACACGACTGAGCTATGCGAATGGCTCAACCGCATCACTGAGATGGATGAATGGTTCAATCGCACGACTGAACCATGCGTATGAGCTCAGTCACACGACTGAGGTAAACGCATGAGAGAACATACGACTAAGTCCAGTCGCATGACTCAGTCATACATATGAGATCATTCGCATGACTAGAACTCAGTCGCACAGCTCATTTGCATGACTAGATCTCAGTCGCACACTCATTCGCACTATAGATCTTAGCCGCTCAGCTCTGTCGCATGACTGAACAAAATTTTCAAGTTCTTGGAAAAAAAATGGTATTCTTTGACACGTACTAATGTTTATTTACTTTGTGTCACAGATGGCGAGTCGGTGGACGATGAGTACTAAGCACAACATCTGTGCTCATCTTGATCTCTCATCCCGCAATGCTGCGGAGTTTGCCGACATTGTCTCTTTTCTACGTCGATCAAGGATATTCCGTGCTATCTCGACACAGTGCACACCCTACAGATCAGTACAGCAGGCTTTCTGGGAAAGCGCTGTAGTTGACAGGTCCTCTGAGCCCTATTGTATCAGGAGTTCCATATTTGGGGAGGCCATAGAGATATCAGAGGAGGATATCAGGACAGTGTTAGAGTTCAGGGATGATACTGACTGCCCTACTCGATTACATTCCCTTACTGTTTGAGATTGCTTCATGAGGGCTAAGTACTCGAGGGACATCAATGCAAGTATGCTCAACAAGAGCAACTTGTGCCCCCAGTTCAAATACTTAGCCCATGTACTGCTGAGATGCATTGCCTCAAGGAATGGTGGCTTCGACGAGCTCTCCGATCAGATGCGGAACGCCTACGTGGCGTTGGTGCTAAATCATCCATTCGGCTATTCGAGGATGATCTTCACCTACTTGGTGGAGAACATTAAGGCGAAGGGGAAAGAAAGCTTTTGCATATACCCACGCTTTTTGCAGATGATTATAGATCAGAAGCTCCCCTCGCTGCCCAAGGAGAAGGAGGATGCTGTTGTCCTCGAGGTGATGGATGACACCACCCTCGGGAGGATGAGGGTGTACAGGGAAAGCAGATAAAACCCCCGGTAAGGAGATTATTCGGGATCTGGCCCGGGAGGACTATGTGGCGCCAGCTAGGTGAAAGTGGTGCCACGATGACAGTGAGTCTGATACAGAGCATATAGTTTTACCTAATGATGACTCTGATGATGATGATAGTGATGATGGTAGAGATACAGGTCCTTCTCATACTCAGACCACTACTGCTGATGTTACATCTCCACCATCTCCACTAGGTGATTTAGAGACTGCGGGGTTTCATCAGGACTTCCAGCCTGATGAAGAGGAGGAGTCGGATGAGGAGCCGCTGACTCGGACGGTGGGTAGCCGGGTGGTTGCCACCGAGAGGGGATTAGGACGGTTGGTGGACGTCCGGGCGGGTCTGGGGAGGCTATTTAAGATCCATCATATACCCAGACCAGCCCAATAGCGGGGGGGGAGCCTCCGGGTCCAAGGGGACTCGGAAGAAGAGGATGGCTCAGCCTTACGGTAAGAAGGGGAAGCGGCCGAGATTCACACTTCATACCACCACCTCTACCACTATACCACCCACTACCACTACACCTCCCACCACTACTACTCCACCTACCACAACCATACCTCACACTTCTCCACCTATCCATGCACCACCACCCATCCATTCTCCACCACCCATATTCACCACAGCCACTGCTACCACCACCAGCCACCAAGCGGGCCCTTCCACATTCCCCACTGGATCATCCCTCCCTCCCATTGGAGTGGAGGAACAGCTAGCAGCACTAAACAGGATGGTGCTCAAGCTGTTAGCCACTGATGAGGAGAAGTCTGCATAGCTACGTCAGCTGGTGGAGCTTAATGCTTCACAAGCTCAGCAGATCTCACAGCGGGCAGAGTAGATCGCCAAACTCCAAGAGCACAAGGATGAGTTTGCCAAGAAGCTGGAGGAGTTGGAGGCTGCAAACAAGAAGATCATGCTCCAACTTAAAGGATCTAAGGATGAGCCTCTGAAGCGCAGTGAAGGAGATGATGATGGAGATGATGATGAGGATGATGATGAAGATGATGACAGTGATGATGAAGATGGTGACGACAGGATGATGATGAGGACGATGAAGGAGATGCAGCTGCATCTGCCTCTGCTCATGGTCAAGAGCAAAGGACGAAGAAGGGACAAGACCAAGGAGCATCGTCGTCTGCCCCACCTACCTCCCCATCTGCAGAAGACCAGACCATGATTCAAGGCATAATTAAAGCTTAGATGTCTATATGTTATTAAACTGTTGCTCTTGAAATCATGTATCAATGTTTATTTAAATATATAAATGAAAAGTTGAACTACTATTTGTCATGTGGATCATGTATACTAACTCTTATTGTGTTTGTTTATTTCTTTAACAGGTTCAAATAAACAGACTGACGAGCATGATGTGGTACCCCTTTAACAAATCAAGACTCAATTGACAATGATTCTTGATTTGCAAGGGATTGTACATCGCTCGGTCAGCTACACACCTGAAGAGGGAGAGATAATCCACGATATGACAGATGAACAGATTGCTGAACTGTTCAGTCTAAATCCAGCTGAATTGGTGAAGGATGCTCCCGAAGTCGACGTAGTCAGTGATGAGGAACTACAAGATGTCGACGAGGTGGAGATCGAGGATGTGACTGCTGACCATTATCCCCAGTATACTAATGCCGAAGGCGAAGTACTACTAGATCTGGGAGAAACGTTTCGTAGCAGTGCATTCGATAAAGTGGAAGAAAAGATAGCTGGAAAAGAAGCAATAGAAGAAGTTCCTCAGGCGGATGATGTGATCTAGCATCCAAAAAGGCTGAGTGGGCAGCCTGCCTAGAGGAAGTGAAGAAACAGCGAGAGCCTATAAAGTCAAACGCCTACACCAAGCTCTACAAGGTAAAGAAGCATCAGAAGGTGTCTCGCAAGATCATAAGCTGGGCGTATTTTGAGGACCTCAATGTATATGTTGTCAAGAGAGAGAAGGGCATAGAGTATTTTAGATTCCCACACGATCTTAAAACTCTCCATAGATTTGATCTTAAACGTCTAGCCAACTTGAATCTCCTTTATGTTGTTCCCGGAAAGATATAGGGATGGTTCGAGAAGGCAATGAAAAAGGAATACCATACAAGGTGGGTCAACTTCAAACCTCAATAGCCCAAAAGATTCATTCATAAGACAGAAGTTGACCCTACCTCAGGAAGACCAAAGGTAGTCTTGAAATGGCACCCTCCGCGCAAAATGTCTCGTATTCCGTTAAGGGAGATGCCACAAGACTTTACACCCCACTTCAAATGGTGGTATTATGACTGGCGCACTGGAGAAGCCGTCATAGTTTTGGATAGGGAGGGGACAGTAGAGACAATAAGGGTATTTGATCTAATGTGGCTCACAAACTTGTCTGCAGCTCATGTTTACATATTGTACAAGTGGCCACTATTTTTTGACACGTAGGATATCATGCAAGCACTTCAGTTTTAACATGTTATACGTTTATGCTTTGCATTTGATATTCATGCTGGGGTTTCAAGAGAAGAACAAGTTAAGAGATACGAAGAGTTTACCAAGGAAGTCAAAGAATAGATAGAAATAGGTCCAAGGGGGAGTTTGTTGGTACACATGTCCCTAGTTCTAGTTCTAGTGAGCTTAAATGTAATTGACTTTCATTTTGTAACACTGATGTAATGTTTGATATATGAAATGAAAACTCTTCGTTGAATGTTTATTGGTTATTGAATGTTGTATCTATTCATATGATTGATTATTACACGCTTATATGAACATGTTATATAGGTCTACAGTTATTAGACATAGTTTTGTATCATTAAAGGTTCAAGAATATGTTTAACTAAGTCTCATGATTCAGTTGCACGATTGGACCAACGATTGGACCATGCGAATGGTCCAGTCGAACGACTGAACCATGTGATTGAGCCATACGCATGATTGAGTCATAAGACTGTCTCAGTCGTACGAGTGAATCAATCGTACGAGTCAGTCGCATGACTGAGCCATACGCATGGCTCAGTCGAACGAATGAAAAATGAAACCTGTAAATACCACTTAATTCGTGGAAAAAGGAGACACTTAGAGAATTCTTAACCCTAGCCATTCCTGTTCATCCAGAGAGTCCTTTCCAACTTTATAGAACGTTTCTGATCACTTCTAATCAACTCTTAATGTACTCTAATCGTTAGTTTTGATCGGATTAATGTTCTCCCTAATTGGATCGCCAATCAAATAGGATTTCGCACTATTTGATCTGGTTTCACGTTGAATCAGTTAGTACTTCGTACGTACATGGTCCTAACATCTTCTTAGGTTGTGAGCTCATCAGTCTAAGCATGAGGAATCTCATGGCTGATTATTTGTGAAATGGGAGTGGTTTGCTCCTTAGGGAAAGTAGGAGCTCTAATGTCCACTTCCTCCTGTATGGGTGGTGATATGGACTAGAGCTGTTTCTACCCCTGAGGAGCCCACAGTAGGCTTTCTCATAATTTTAAAGATGTCAGGCTTCATCTGTCCTAATTTTAGAATATTACATGTTCCCTTTAACTATGAGCCCAGTTCAAAGTTGAGAATGTGCTGGACGTATTTAAGGAACATGTAGTATTCTAAGGATTCAAAGTTTGAAAGTAAATTAGTGTGTACAAATTGTGAATACCTGAACTTGACCCCATGAACCATCCCATGGACTATAAAGGAGAGGTCTTCTGGAATTTGGTCCCATCCTCCATGTTTGTTAGACAAGCTCTGGATGATGACATGGAGGAGGTACTTTCATTGTAAGGAAACTTTCCCTTTTCTGAAGGTTCTGACTGAGAAGTCACCTTCATATCCTATCTTCTAAAAAGATTGGTTAACAATAGATTTTGGGAAGGACAGTTCACATTCTACATCATTTAGCTGAAGATAAATGTTTACAGATGTTGGAGTGATGAAGATTGTCCTCCCCTACACTGTGGTAGACCGTGCCTTCTCTCCATCCATGGTGAGCTCTTGGTAGGTCCTCCAAAAGTCCAAAAGTTGATCCTCATAGAGTGGAGGATCAATGGTGAGGGAGGTGAAGTAGTTAGATGGAGAGAGAAAGTGGGAAACCTCTAAGAAACTTGGATCTTTCTCAGAGTTCAATAGAGCAACTTTATTGTGTTGCCTGTGAAGAAGCATAGAAAAATCTGGTTGGTTTCTGCGGTCAAGGTTGGCCATTTGAGGTAGCTTTGAGGTGAAGAAAGGTAAGAACAAAGATGGTGAGTGGGTGAATTTAGGTTAGAGAAGTTGTAGATGAAGAAGATAGTGAAAAGAGGGGGAACTATTGGGTATATTTATATTAACAATTCTTCTGAAGGTAAATTTCTTACAGGTAGTTATCTGTTTTGATGACTTAAAATTCTTCCGAAGATAATTGTAATGTCTTCCGAAAGAAAATATATTTAAAATTTTCGAACTTCTAAGGAATATCATTTGAAAAAGATTTTCTTCCAAACTAAACTGGGCTTATGTAGGTGATAGTTTAGACAACTTAGGACACACAGTTCTTTTTAGAAATAATATTAAGTTTTAAGACAATCTATTTAAAATTAATCATCCTAATAGCAGATACAAGATATTTAAATCTTTGTTCATCAAAAGCCTTTGTGAACAAAATCAGCATATTGTTCATTTGCGTTATCTTTAACTAGTTTTATCAATCCCTTTTCATAATTATCTCTAACTAGATGATACCAAATGTTGATTTGTTTTGTCCCTGAGTGCTGCACAGGATTCTCTATGATAGAGAGCACTATTTTTGTCTATGTGTATGGGAGTCTCTTTGAATTTGTGTCAATAGTCAAGGAATTAACATCCCCTAGATGTAGACTTTGCAGTCATATTACAGTCACCATAGTCACTATCTATATAGGCATACAGATTAAAGTCAGAATTATTTGGATACCAAAGGCCTGATTTAGGGGCTCCTTTGAGGTATCTAAAAATCCTTTTGACAGCAACCAGGTGTGACATCTTAGGATTGGCTTGATATCTTGCACACATGCATGTAGCAAACATAATATCTGGCCTACTGGCTGTAAGATACATGAGAGACCCAATCATAGCCCTGTAAAGATGTTCATCTACACACTCCCCCTCAAGATTAGGTCTAAGGGAGTGGTTTCTAGCTATGGGTGTCTTTGAAACCTTACAATCAGTCATGTTGAATCTTGTAAGTATGTCATGTACATACTTTGACTGACTTATGAAGATGCCATTCTCAGCTTGCTTCATTTGAATTCCTAGAAAGAAATTAAGTCCCCCCATGGCACTCATTTCAAATCTATTCTTCACCAGCTTATCAAAGTCTTTGCAAAGCATTGGATTGGTTGACCCAGAGACAATTTCATCTACATATACTTGAACCAACATTAAGTCATTTCCTGTCCCTTTGATAAAGAGAGTTCCATCTATAGTACCCCTCTTGTAGCCATGCTAACAGAGATACAGAGACAGTGTCTCATACCACTTCCTTGGAGCTTGGTGCAGCCCATAGAGAGCTTTATCAAGCTTGCAGACATAATCAGGATGATCCAGGTCTGCAAAGCCAGGTGGTTGTTTGACATACACCTCTTCATCAATCACCCCATATAAGAAAGAACACTTGACATCAAGTTAGTAGACCTTGAAATCTTTGGATGTAACAAAAGCCAAGAATATCCTAACAGCTTCAAGTCTTGCTACAAGAGCAAAGACATTAGCATAGTCAATTCCTTCTTCTTGTGTGTACCCTTGAACAACCAGTCTTGCCTTATTACTAAAAACCCATTTGGTTCCTATGATGGTCTTCCCTTTAGGAAGAGGACATAGGTTCCAAATCTTTTGTCTGTTGAATTCAAGTAGCTCCTCTTGCATTACTTCAACCTAACTTCCATCCTTCAAAGCCTCATCAACTTTCTTTGGCTCTATCTGGGATAAGAAGCAAGAGTATAGACAAACATTTTTGCCATGGGTTTTTCCTCTTGTTCTCACCCCTTTATCAACATCTCACTCATGTTTGTCATCCTAAGTTGAGGGATCATAGCAAGTTGATTGGACAAATCTAAGTTTATGAATATCTCCTACCATATCAGCACACTTATCAAGAGAAGCTTAATCCAATAAGAGTGTGACATCATTGATGTAGTCTTTAATGGAATGGGTATCAGCATCAAGAAATTCGTGATCACTGTCACTACTACCATTTCCTCCTACATTTGAAACTTTTTTATTTGAGTTTTGTGCCTCTAAGCTGGAATTTGTAGGCACCTCAGATGTATCAGTTTGATTTGTGATTATTGTGCTGATAGGAACTCCATAAGCAGGGTTAGTTACCATTAGAGCTGAAGTAGTAGTCTTGCTTGGTCTTCTCAGCTCAAATCTTGGGTCAGGATCTCTTGTTGATAAATTATCTGTAGATCCTGAAACATTCTCACAAGATTTGTCAAAACAGTTAGTAACTAAATCAAGATCAAATAGCCAGTGTGGACCAGATCCTTTCACGCAGGGAGTGTGCTCATTGAATATCACATTGGCTGATTCTTTAACTACTCTAGTTTTGAGATTGTATACTCTATAAGCCTTAGCTTGGGAAGAGTATCCAATAAATAGTCCATCATCTAATTTCTTAGCAAACTTGGCTACCTGATCTTTGGTATTCAAGACGGTGCAAGGACATCCAAATGATTTGAGAAAACCAATGAAAGGTCTCCTTTTATGCCATAGTTCATAAGGAGTCTAACCATGAGTCTTAACTACTAAAACCCTGTTATGCACAAAGCAGGCAGTGTTAACTATCTCTACCAAGAAGGTGATGGGCAGTTTGGAGTCAGACAACATGGTTCTTGCAGCTTCAATAAGTGTCCTGTTTCTCCTTTTAGCAACATTGTTTTGCGGAGGAGTCCTGGGAGCACTATATTGTCTTGTAATACCCTTTTCGTCACAAAATGTATCAAGGATTTGGTTCTTGAATTTGGTTCCTTGATCATATCTTATGATCTTGACCTTGTGATCACTTTGATTCTCATTTTGCAGATTGAAGTTCTTTAAGATCTCAGGAGTTTCATCCTTAGTTCTAAGGAAGAATACCCAAGTGAATCTTGTGAAATCGTCTGTGATCACTAAACAACATGAGGTCCTTCTTAGACTCATTACACTTTTGGGGCCAAAGAGATCCATGTGTAATAAGTGTAGGGGAGTAGTGATGGAGTTCTCTTCCTTTGGCTTGTGACATACCAAGTGTTGTTTCCCTTTCAGGCATGCAACACAGTGATCTTCACTTGTAAACTCTTTCTTTGGAATTCTAGTTACCAAATTATTCTTAATTAACTTATTCATATTCTTAAAGTTAAATGGCACATTCTTTTATGCCAAAGGAAAGACTCATCACTATTTTCTTTAGATAGAAAGCAAGAAATTTCTCCGGAAGGAGATATTTCCTGCAAATCCATCTTGTACGTACTCCCTTTCTAGTATGCTCTAAGCAGGATATACTCTTTAGGAATCACCACCTCGGGCTTGAAAAAAATGCGCTCATGCTCAGTATAAAGCATGTTATGTCTCTCGTCATAAAATTGGGATATACTTAGTAAATTATATCCAAGGTCCTTAACAAAGTTTACCTTTTCAATACTAAGTTTACCATTTGTGACCCCACCCCTACCTGTAATGTAACCTCCTGCATCTCCCCTAAAAGCAACTTGTCATCCATCAATGATCCATTTGCCTATCATGTACCTGTAACCTCCTGCATCTCCCCAAAACCATTTGCCTATAATGTGCCTGGAACAACCACTATCAATGATCCATACATTCCTTTTGATTTTTAGCTGTTCTTGCATAAAAAAGGAGAAAGTTAGTTACATTTGGTAACCTAAGCCTCATTCGTCTTGGCCTCTTCAAAATGGACTAAAGACAATGCAACAGTAGTTGATCCTATGTTAATACTTTAGGGATCATTTGCTGTTGTTAATGAAAAACTTTCAGTCATATGGTCTTCCTTTATCTTCCACACCATCTTTGGAAGATTAGACTTGACCTTCAATACTTCAGAAGTTTTAACAACTTCAGAAGTTTTGGAGACTGATGCTTTGGAAGATTTTGCTTTCATTGTAGCAAGTTCTAGTACTTCGGAAGTATTTTCTTCCAAGACCAAAAAATATTCCGAAGGCAAGTTTTAACTTGTCTTCATTCCTATTTTGGAGCTTCCGAAAGAAAAATATTTTTCTTCCGAAGCTTTTTTCTTCTTGCTTCTCTCAAAAGTATTCTTCTTGGTTATGTTGATAGTACTTTGGGGATCGTAGATGCAATCCTTAGCAAGATGAGAAGTACCGCCACACATACTGCAAACCTTTTGCTTTTTCTTAGAGTCTTCTTGCGTATGAAGGACTGATTTTGATCACTTTCCATCTCCATCCCCATCTTTTCAGATGTTATAGCTAGCTTCCTAGGGTGTTTCTTGCTTTTGGAGGTGGATGGTTCATGCTGTGTAGCAGTGGTACATAGCTAATCAGCATTCATTCCTTTAGAGGAATGAGTGGGATATAAACTTGAACTCATGGTACTAGAGTTCATGGTTGAATCCATAGTCTTTACCACTTCAAACCCTGTAGAGATAAACACTTGTTTCTGCTTGGAATTGAAGGTGGCCTTGATCTCTTGAGTTTTCTTTGATCTCCTTTTAGCTGCTCGTTTCAAGTTCTTCCTTTTTAACTTTGTCATTCCTTGCTTCTTCCTCTCCATAGGAGAATAATGACCCTTGTTAGGATGATCTTCTTCACACTTCTCAGATCTATCCTTCACTATCTCCTCTTCATCCTCTTCATCATTATGGTCTATGGATGGAAGCTCATCTTGACCAGTTCTAAACCTAGAAGATCTTACAGATAATAGAGTGTGTGGAGGAGCTATCTCACCAGATCCTAGTCCCTGTTTGTTTTGATAACACACTTTGGAATGTAGGGATAAGGATATTATGTTCTTGAAGGTCTCTTCTTCAGGAACATGTTTCTCTACCTTTGCTTTGCTGATCACAAGCTCAACCTGACACTCAGTTAACTTAGTGATGAGATCCTTTATTTGAGTCCTGTAGTTGGTTTGTTCGTGTTTGACAGTTGAAATGGGTTTCTTTAAATCTTCTATTTTCAACTTATACTCATTTTCAGCTCTTTTGAAATCAGATTTTAAGATGTTCAAGTACTCAAGATCAGATCTCATCTCTAAGTTATAGGACCTATATCTTTTTACTTTAGCAATGCATTCTATGGTACAAAGATATTCCAATACCTTGGCTTCATCATGATCTACCATCAGTGCTTGGTTTGGGGATACATCTTGAACCTGGAAGCTCCAATCAAAGCGTCCTTCTTCAACAGCAACTGCTGCTTGCTGCTTGGGCTTCTCAGTGTGTGAAGCTTTCTCATTGTAATTTGGCTTGGGTTGTGCTTGGCCACCATTAGTCTCGAGTGTCTTGCACTCTCTAGAAAAATGTCCTATCTGGTTACAGTTGTAACACTTCACTTTGCTTTTGTCCAGCCCAAACTTTCCACTAGACACATTGCTAGGAAACTTGCTCCCTATTCTCTTGTATCATTTCTTGACTTGATGAGTGAGAAGAGCCATCTGTTAGACTATCTCCATATACTCCAGGTCATCTGGATGGATACAGTCCAAATATTCAAGAATGAAGAGGAAGTTGCTTGTGCTTTCATCATGAGACATAAAGGCTTGTGATGAGCTTGTCTCTTAGAATGGGCTTCCCTGGATGTAGCTCTCCCTTGGTGTCTCTAAGAGGGTGATGAAAGGGCCTTTCGGTGAGTTGTCAGGGCAAGAGATGTGATGGTGTTATGGTTCTCTATAATCCCTTTCAACCATATGTAGGGCAGAACTTTGCTGATTGCTGGAGTTAGCAGATGGATTTTGCATGTTCATCTCCATCTGGTAGCCACTGAGGATGCCATATAACTCAGTTAGGTTGAGGGCCTTAAGGTTTTCAGTCCTCTTAATGACAATATAGTACTTTCTTCATTGTCTAGGAAGAGAGGACATGAATTTCCTCATAATATCCCTATTCTCCAGCTTTACTCCAACATCCACTAAAGTGTCCACAATCTCAACATACCTGAAGTATTGTTGAGTCATGGTTTCACCTATTTTAAAGGTGAAATTCTCAAACTGCTGCTTCAGGAGGTCTTTCTTGTTTTCTTTGGCTTTATTAGACCCCTCATACATCAGCTTCAGTGCATCCCACAGTTGCTTGGCAGTTTTGCACTTCTTGAAGCCTCTATAGATGGCATTTGGAAGAGCGGTTTGGAGAGCAGTCATGGTCTTTTGATCTATATCTATTCTTTTTCTATCTTCTTTAGAGTAGTCAACCAATTCTCTTGGTATTATGCCACCTCTAGCAGTAACTAAAGAGGTGCATGGAATGTAAGGTCCTAAGGTAACAGACTCCCACATCCTGCTGTCTTGTGACTTGATGAAGCCTTTCATTCTTAGGCACCAAGTATCAAAATCATCAGGAGTGATCAATGGGAACTTCACCATGGTACCGGTTTCCATATCATACTTAGAAGCTGCCATTTGAGATGTTAAGTGTTCTATGAGGACTGAGGAGATTTAAGATGGTGAGATCTTACAATCAACATCCTGGAATGCTCTGATACCAATTGCAGGACCGGTTAAGGTTAGCCAATACAATCAGTCTCACTAGGAGGAGAGTGTTAGAACGCTTAACAGATGAAATAGGGAACCAGGTTTGAGTATGAGATGCAAACAACATAAGCAAAACAAGGAGACAGAACTAAAAAACAATATATATGGTTTTCAAGAATTTTGTATATTAATCTTAAGTTATTTTACGAGTGTTACAATGCATAAATAACATACAAGACCCTAAGATACTTTATACTACACTCTACAACCAGCTATACTTTGATAGCCAGTTGGAAACATTGACAGACAACAAAATCAATGTAGAGTCAAAAGCCCAATTTCCTTTTGACTAGTGACTATGACATGCCATAGTTCACATCCTAATATAATAAAATAAGGATAAAAGTACATAAAGTAGAAAGTTACAGACTCTAGACCTCAATGTACATTTGCAAAAGCATGGACCTTTTCACCAACTTATGCAAGTTGGTGAAACATCAAAGTTGCAGTGGAAAGTGGGTCATCATTATGCAAAAGTACATCCAATGAAAGCATACTCTCCTTTGTCTTCGAAAGAAATTGGTCTTCTCTTAATTTGGCTTTGGAAGACTTTGTCCTTGAAGCTACGGAAGACTTCATCTTTTGGCTTCGGAAGATTTGGTCTTTGACTTTGGAAAATTTTACACATAGAATATTTTCTGTGCATAGTGTAAACTTTCGAAGCAACCTTTACCTTGTACGTAGTGCATGCATGCAGCAAGCATTTGTTGCTTTGGTTGCATCAACCTTCTTATATTACCTTACATACATCACACCAAGTAAGAAAAATCATGAAAACGAATTCACCCATAATTCGTACATTCGCATTCCCATCAAAATGAATTACGGACAATAATTTTCGACCCTTTACGGGATAGCAGGGTTCAGGGGTGGCAGCCCCTGACAGTGGGGTTCTAGGGGCAGCATCCCCTAGTAGGGTCCAAGGGGTAATGCCCCTAGCTGGGTTTTTAGGGGCAACAAGTAAATTCACGCTTGGGTTATCTAAGCTATGATCACGGTACACGGTCTGCATATAAGTTAACACACAAATATGTCATTTTCTATACAGTTTCGCATGCAGTTTCGCTGATAACTTCACATGGCAGTTTCACCCAACTTTCGTTGGAATTCCATGGCTATGAAATTACTAGCGAAACTATAGTTTCGCTGGAAGAAATCCACAGTTCTGCTGGAAGAACTGTTAGTTTCACATGACGAACTCACAGTTTCGCACGACGCATAAAAATGACGTTCCAGCACGTTTTTATGTTAGGACCGTGTTCGTACGGAGTACTAACCGATTCTTCATTGTACCAGATCAAATAGTGCGGAATCCTATTTGATTGGCGATCCAATCAGTGAGAGCGAAATCAAGATCAATCCTAACGATTAGAAAACGTTATGAATTGACTCGGAATGATCTGAAACGCTCTATGAAGTTGGAATGGTCGAACAGCACGTTCTGGGTCGATTGTACCTGGATGCAGACATCAAAACCTGCTTCTCTGGAATCTCCATCTCCTTTTTCAGTATGTAACATTTTCGGTTGTCAAACATAACTTTGAAGCCCTTGTCACATATCTGAGACACTGAAAGTAAATTGTTTTCCAGTTGTTGAACAAAATTTACTTTATCAAACTTTACCTTCTCATTACCTACTTCGCCCTGAGCGGTAATGTATCCTCCTTTATTACCAGCAAATGAAACATGCCCCCCTTTAATTTGTTTGACATTGAAAAGAAGAGACTTGTTTCCCGTCATGTGCCTGGAAGCTCCGCTATCTACGATCCATGTATTTGTAGATGCACTATAGCGGACACCCTGCACATATGTGAAAATCATCAGTTAAGGAGGGGGACCCAAGCCTTGACTGGCTTGGGTTTCCCTGAGGAATCAACCATCATGAATTCAACCCACTGTCCTTTATCAGTGGGTGGAATCTCAACTTTCAGATTATCCTTGCTTTCAGACACACCAGCTGTCTTGGCTTTCCATAAACCATCCTTGTGAAACGATTGTTTGTGGTAAACCTTAGACTGATTTACAGTTTGAGCATATGGTTTAGATTCAGAAACAGGTTTTACCTCTGGCATCACAGACTTGTCAGAGACTTGTCTGTATTGCCTTTGGCGAGGTGGAGACGAAAAAGACCTAGAAGGTGTTTTAGACCTAATAGGGGTTTTCGATCTAACTGGAGTCTTAGACCGTTGTTTTGAATCTATTTTGACTTTGTCATGTAGCTCAATCTTAGTTCTTGGTGTCTGATAGCGAGGACAGTTAGTCGAAATATGACCACGCTGACCACAAGTATAGCAGGATCTCCATTCGTCAGGGCTAGGAGATCTCTTGTGGGGCGGTGAATAAACCTCAGGAATGGGTCTTTTGGTCTCAGTCTTTGGACATTTACCCTCTTTAACAAACTTAACTTGTTTAATGTTTTGATTAATTTGTCTTGGAGGTTGAATATTATCCCTTTTAACTGATTTAACTTGAGTGGCTTTAGATATCTTGGTTTGTGTTATATTTGATTTTGACTCCAAACCAAGAGATGTTTGAACATTTGCTTCCACCCGTTTCTCAGCATTTACCTTGCTTGAAGCTAAGGTTTTCTGATCATCATCCGGAGAAGCAGGTTTAACTGTTGTGTCCGGATCACTAACCAGGGGAGTTGTCACCACATGATCCTTAATTGGGTTGTTATTAATTGGACGTTGTTTTGTGTTCAAAAGGATCTCATGTGGTGGTGGAACTACCTTGTAACCCAATCCCTCCCCATTGTTGCGTTCTTTAACCAAGTTTTTTAAAATGTGCGAAGAACTCGCTAAACTATGTAGTTTTTGTGTCAAAGACTCATTTTCTACTTGTAAAACAGCTTTGTCCTTTTTAGTCTCCTCAATGGTCTTTAAGTAGTATTTAATGTCATTTTCTTGGTTAAAGACAACAACTTCAGTTTCCTTTAGTTGCTTTTGCAATGCATCTAACTTCTCCTTATAACTGCTCTCATTTTGTTTTAAAACACGATTAGCTTCTGAGCACAGTTTTAAGTCATTTACTAAGTTATCGTTGTGTTCTAACAACCTAGCAAATTTTAGATCAATGCTTTCCCTAAATTTATCACATTCAACACAAGCATGTTTATCAAATAATTCATCTTTAGATTGTACCTGTGTAGATGTCGACGTGCCAGCCATGAAAGCATTCTGAGACGTAGGTTGAGCTTCAGATTCTGAATTCAACTCATTCTGTATAATTTCATCAACAGCATCAAACGTCTCTTCCAAATCAGCAGTTTCAACTTCAGCTGAGCTTTCCCCTTCACTTGCAGAGTCTTCGTTCAAGTCTTCCACAGATGCTATGTTAGCTTCATCAGACACGAATCGAAAGGACCAGTCTTGTCCTTCATCTCCTTGTGCTACCATAGCTTTAGAATCACTTCCCGTGGACGCTGGTTTCTTGTCTCTGTCTTGCCTGTTGAACGAGGAAAATGGATTCCCATTCCCAGTCTTCTTAGGCTTTGAACACTCCCTTTTAAAGTGGCCCTTTTCTCCACAATTGAAGCACGTGACTTTAGACTTGTCAAAACCAAAGGTTGTATCTTTAGTAGCCACGAGATTCTGCCCTGTTTTCTTCACAAATTTCTTGGCTCTTCGGACAGCGCTTGCAAGAGCCCACATGATGTCCATTCTTTCCAGCTCATTCTCATCTACTTGCTCATAATCTTCATCAGCAAGGTGGCAATTACCAATCTTTCCCGCCACCAAACCATCATAAGAATGCACAACAGCAGCCAGTAGATCCATGTGCTCTTTAGCAACCTCCACTGTTACCTTTCCCAGATTTTCTGTTGTCAACTTTGCAGACTGAGTAACAATGGGACTTTGACTCACTCCAGATGCTCCAAGAGACTCATTTGCAGATGATGAGCCTTGTTCAGCAGTTGGAGATGCATTGGATACGAAGGCTGTCTGCAAAGGTGCACCAGAAGACTTTGCAGCAGGGGTGGAAATAGAAGGGACATTGTAGAGTGAGGGGTCTTGAGCATAGGAACCCTTCTTTGCCTTGTATTTCTGTCGCACTTCCTCTTCTCTTAGTTTTAGAATAAAATCATTGATATCCAGGGTTTCTAAAACTGAGTTGTATCGCAGAGTAGAAATGAATGAATCCCACTTTGCAGGTAGACCATCTGCCAAGCTTAAAACTTTGTCTTCCATTGACGTCTTAACACCATGAGTGTGAAGTTCACTCATCAGGTGGTAGAAACGATCGATGATTTCATCCAAGCTTTCATTCCCAATTGCTGAGAAGTTATCAAACTCCTTCTTCAACGCTTTACCTTTCAGTGCCTTTAAGTTTGAATTTCCATCATACCTCTTTTCAAGAACTTCCATCAGTTTTTTACTTTGTTTGTGTTCTGAGTATTGATGAAAAATAGGCTTGGGAATGGACTGAGTCAAAATAGCATAGGCCTTCTTCTCTGCATTGTAAGCAACCTTCTGTGTATCGGTGAGTCCACTCAAAGTCAAAGGAACACCATCAGCCCCCACGGGTATTTTATAGCCAACCTCAATAGAGTTCCATAAGTTAGTATCTACGCCATTAAGATAGATCTCAAAACGTTGTCTCCATTGTGGAAAATCCTCTATTGTCAATAGTTTAGGTGGCTTGTTATGGTTCCCTATCTCATTCTCCAGTAACAACAAGTTCTGAATTCTCAAATCCTTTCCAGCTGACATGGCATAATTTTCTGAGTCCATCCTTGAATTAATTTAACTTGAGAATTAAAACTGCTAATGCGAATGGGCTGTACGATTGAACACTAGCAGTATGCGATTGGACTTAAACGTACGATTGAACAGGCGACTGAGATACTCAGGCGACTGAACAGACCGAACGACTCAGATGTGCGACTGGAGTTGGCGATTGACTCAATCGGGCGATTGTACGAACGACTGACTCAATCGGGTGAATGGACTGGCGACTGACTCAAACGTACGAAAGACCTGGGCGAATGGGTTCAGTCGTACGATTGAGATAATCGTGCGACTGGGTCGGCTGTAAACACGATTTTTGAACACTTTGACCTAGAACGCAAGTATTTGCACCCTAGACGGCTGAAACACGAAAAATACAGATTTTTCAGAACACCTACACGTAAAGACTCGATTTTTAGCAAAAAGATTGGATCTTTTCGCGTAAAAACATAGACTTTTTTCACAAAAACGATTGAATCAACGAAGAATCAAGAGCCAAGGCTCTGATACCACTTGTTAGGACCGTGTTCGTACGGAGTACTAACCGATTCTTCGTTGTACCAGATCAAATAGTGCGGAATCCTATTTGATTGGCGATCCAATCAGTGAGAGCGAAATCAAGATCAATCCTAACGATTAGAAAACGTTATGAATTGACTCGGAATGATCTGAAACGCTCTATGAAGTTGGAATGGTCGAACAGCACGTTCTGGGTCGATTAGGGTTTCTAGTATTCGAAGTGTTCCGTTTTTCCACGAATTAAGTGGTATTTATAGGTTACAGATCTCATTCGTGCGACTGAGCCTTGCGACTGGCTCAGTCGTGCGATTGAGTAATACGATTGATTCATTCGAACGCTTGAGTCAGTCTCATGACTCAAACGGACGATTGACTCAATCTCCTAGTTCAACCGTGCGATTGAACCATTCGCATGGTTCAGTCGTGCGACTGAAAGAGATTCTTAGTCAAACACATTCTTGAACCTTTAACGATTCAGAACTGTGTCTCACAACTGTAAACCTATATAACATGGTCATATTATGCGTGTAACAACTAATAATATAATTAGATATAACATTATATAATCAACAACCATATAAAGAAGAGATTCTCATTCGATTGATTGAACATTACATATGCGTTACAAGATAGAAGTCTATTACATTTGAGCTCACTAGACTAGAACTGGGGACATGTGTACCAACATTTTAACCCAAAAATTTGACTTTTTACACCTAAATCTTTGTTTTTCATCCAGAAAACTATATCTATGCTTTTTACATGATTTAATGCATAAAAACTTGACTTTTGTAGGATTCTTGGTCACTTTTCCAAACCCCAAAACCCTAGAATCTGAATCTGCTATAAAAAGGTGTTTGGATGATGATTCTTATCTGGATTCTTATTCTTTTCTTGCTGTTTGATGCCCAAAAATACAGATCTTCAATCCTTTGATCTATAAAGCCTTAAAGCTTTACTTTTCTCTACTTTCTCTCTCTACTTTCTATCTTTAGAAAGTTGGTTGTTTGAGTTGCAAATGAGAATGAATAGAGCTGAATTGTGTGTATATACCGGGTGTTCATAGGACCTTAAACTCATCTAACACGTAACCTGTAAGGTTAATTTGGTCCATAATCCATTTTCCTCTTATTTATTTTAAATAACCCCCAACTAAGCCGATTATTATTAATTCTCTCGTTTCAACTTTTTCCCGGGTGTTACAAGTGTACCCCACTTATTTATGTTTCATCCTTGAAACTTGTTAGTCGCTAAATAATTGAGGATAATGCTGCCTCATTTCTTCCTCGGTTTCCCAAATGGAATCTGACCCCTTCTTACGCTTCCACTACACTCGCACAAGTGGGACCACTTTATTCCTCAGCATTTTTTCTGTCAATGATAGCCCTGGTTGCTCCACATAATTCAATCGTTCATCCACCTCGATATCCTCAAGTGGCACCACCATATCCTCATCGGCTAAGCACTTCCTCAGATGAGATACATGGAACATCGGGTGAATTCCACTTAACTCATCAGGTAGCTCTAACTTATAAGCCACCTCTCCTACCCTCGTGGCAATCTTAAATCGCCTAATATATCTCGGGCTAAACTTCCCTCGCTTTTTGAAACAGTGATCCCTTTCCAAGGTGAGACCTTCAACATAACCCTATCGCGCACCTTGAATTCGATCGGTCTATATCTCTTGTCGGCGTACGATGTCCGCCTATCCTTCGCTGCCATCATAACGGCCTTGATCGTTTCCAACTTTTCGGTCGTAGCCTCGATCACCTCAATACTCCCCAACTCCTTCTGCCCGATATCGCCTTAATACACGGGTGTCCTACAACTTCTACCATATAGCATCTCATAAGGGGGCATACCAATGCTGGCATGATAACTGTTGTTATATGAGAACTCGGCAAAGGGTAAGTGTTAGTCCCAACTTCCACCAAAATCAATGACGCATGCCCGAATCATATCTTTTAGCATCTGAATGATCCTCTTCGACTAACCATCTGGCTAAGGATGGTAAGCCATACTGATATGTAACCTCGTCCTCATCGCATCATTAAATCTATTCCAAAACTTGGATGTAAACCGAGTGTCACGTTCAGACACTGGTACGCCATGACGAGTTACAATCTCTTTGATAAACAGATCTGCCAATCACGTAGATGAATACATCTTGCAGATCGGCAGAAAATGAGCACTTTTCATGAGACGATCAACTATCACCTATATGACATCGTATCCCCTTGCCGTGCGTGGCAGCTTTGTAATGAAGTCCATGGTGATGTGCTCTAACTTCTACTCAGGTATATCCAAAGGTTGGATCTTCTCGCATGGCTTCTGATGCCCTGCCTTCAGTTGCAGACAAGTAAGGTACTTACTCACATACTCTGCAACATCACGCTTCATTCCCGGCCACCAATAATCCTTCTTCATATATTGATACATTTTCGTAGCACCAGGATGAATTGAGTATCGAGTCTTATAAGCCTCATCCATGATCTTCCTACGTAGATATCCATAACGAGGAATCTACATCCACCCCGATTGGGTCCTGACACCAAGAGTGTTTTTCCCCAACTCGACGACTAGACCTTTCATCCTTTAAGAGTTAATCTGATCTTCTTTCAGAGATTTGTCCTAAAATTCTTTGACCTTCTTCACATATCAGAGGTCATAACCAACTTATATACCTTCACCCGAATCAGCTCGGGTCTTTCTTTTCGACAAAAGAGGGCATCCACCATCACGTTGGCCTTGCCCGGATGGTAATGGGTCTCACACTCATAATCCTTGATAAGATCCAACCATCTCCTTTGCCTCATGTTTAAATCCTTTTGCTCGGAGAAGTACTTCAAGCTTTTGTGGTCAGTGTAAATGGTGCACTTTGTCCCTTACAAGTAGTGGCTCCAAATCTTCAATGCAAAGAACACAAACTCCAAATCATGAGTATGGTAGTTAGTCTCATGGATCTTCAATGGTCGGGATGCATAGTGTCATACCCCGGGTATTATTGCTTGGGAATTACGATTGATACAAAGCATTAATTAAAAAGACGGACAAAGAAATATTATTAATTTCTAATTTAGAAAAAAATTCCCTCTTTGGGGTATATCATATATTTTATTTTTACATCTTATATCCAAGTACAAAATCGGGTCAGCTAAACTGACCCATACCATAATAACTTTATTCTAATACATATTATGTAAGTAATACACATGTTAGTTACCTGAAAAGCATACTAAAATATCAGCTATAAGCTGGTGAGTTCGCAGGTTTGAAATAAAGCACAATTTCAAAACATAATGCCAATTAAATAATCCAGTTGTCCAATCCCATCTAATATGAATTGAACATCTGAATAGCAACACTCAAATTGTCAAATAATATGTGCAGATAATATGTTACAGTGACAATACATGCTTTGTGGCACTGCAGGTCTCAGTGTTTGTTTGCCTATCATAAGACACACTGTGTGTGTGGGATTTTCCAAGTAGTACTACCCATATGATCCGTCGGTTCCATCCAAAATTAATGGTTGTGTAAAACGATAGTCGGTGTATGTACATAATAGCAAAAGAATGTCTTAAATAATGGCATATCATAAGTAAGTTCAGTAAATAGATACAAGTATGCTTTTCACCCCAGAAGTAATTTAAGATATAAAGGGGCTGCGAGAACTCACCTTGTTGGTTCTTGTTTTGTAATGTAATTTCTATAATTAACATTTTGTATAAGTAAGTGAACAATTAAACAAATAAGAATTAAATTAAAGATATTATTAATGTTTTTTTACTATTATTATTAATTTGTTTTTTATATAAACAGACTATTTTTATATTTTTATAAATTTGTCATATTTTTATAAAATGTAATATTTAAATCACTAAAATATAAAAATAGGGGTTAAAATCGACGAGCCCTAATCATTTAGTATAAACTTATATAATGTTCGTTCGGGATTTTACGTGTTGGGTTTTAGAGAGAGAAACTTAGAGTTTCTAGTGAGAGAAAAAGGAGGTGGAGTTTTGTTTACCAAAACGGTGGTTCGAGGGCGGGTTACGGTGGTTCGGTGATGGTTCACGGTGATGTTTAAGGTGGTACATGGGCTGGGGGTGGCTTTGTTGGATTCTAGAGAGTGTGTGTGTAGAGTGAGAAAAAAAGAGGACCGAGACTTGGTGATGGTGCTTCCGGAGGTGAATGGTGACCGGTAGGGGTGAGGGTGGTGCTTGGTTGCCGCGGCTGGGAGGTGGTAGGAAGGTCACAGTGGTGGTGGGGTGGTGCTTGGTTGTCGTGGTTGGGAGGTGGCAGGAAGGTCACGGTGGTGGTGGGGTGGTGCTTGGTTGTTTACTGTGGGTTTTGAAGGGAGTCAATAGGTGGTGTTTAGGTGGTTGTAAGTTAGTAATATATGATCATATGTTGATGATTATAACTATATATATGTATGATATAGGTGTGTAGAGAAGGTGTATATATAGAGAGAGAGATAGAAAGGGAAACGGAGGTACCTTGGGGATGGAGTGAAGGTGATGGTTACGGTTGCCGACGTTTTTACGGTGAGGAGGATGGAGTGATTGATATGTGAGATGTGAAAGTGTTGTTTCTGTACTCAATGTATGTATGCATGTATGGATCTTAAATGAAGGATTGCATGGTTTTGGTTGGAGGAATCAGACCGTATGAATGTGATTTGTGATGATGATAAATGATGAGGTGGTATGCATGTAAGTGACTTTGGGTTTTGGGGATGTGGTGTACAGGTTGCACGTTGTTTTCATAAACAAAGTAATTTACTTGTATACTTATCTTAGATTTCCTTCTTATCCTTAGTGCTATTAGCTAGAATTAGGTTAGTAGGTATCAATTAGTATAGATTCAAGTTAGTTAGTAATGTGTTATGAGTAGGTTTTACAAAGGTTTTAGGTTAGACTAGGGTTGTTAGTAAAGGTTATTAATCTATCTTTTAGGTTTCATGAGTACGCATGTTTAATGAGCATACACACGGTTAGATGAGAGGAGCAATACGTAATTGTAGTAACCTAACAAAATAATAGTTTAAAATATTAACTTGATCTTTTAGGGTTGTTATAGTCTCCCCACGTTATGTAATTTCATCCTTGAAATTCAGATTTTGCTACCATGGTGTTAGTCTTTCTCAAATAAGTGAGGGTACTTGAGTTTCATCTGGTCTTCATGTTCCCAAGTAAATTCAGGTCCTCATTTAGAGTTCCATCTCACTCTTAGTATTGTTATATGACTCCTCTTCATTCTTTTGACTTCTCTGTCCATGATTTCAATCGGTTCTTTCGTGAATTGTAACTTGTCATTTAGTCGTATTTCTTCTATGAATCATGATATGTCACACTTTTTTGAGATTTGATACATGAAAAACAACATGTATATCGCTTAACTCTGGTGGAAGATTAACATTATATGCTACGGGACCAATTCTGGCTACAATTTCAAATAGTCCCACGTATCTAGCGTTTAGTTCCCTCTTTTTCCAAAGCGAATAATACCCTTCCATGGGGCTACTTTCAATAGTACCTTGTCTCCAACTTGAAACTCCAATGACTTTCTTCTTTTGTTTGCATAACTCTTTTGTCGATCTCTTGCATCCTTCAATCTATACTTTATCTGAAATATCTTATTAGGGTTTTCATGCATGATCTCAGGACTTGTTAGCTGGTTGTCTCCAATTTCTGTCCAACATAAAGGTTATCTACATTTTTGTCCGTATAGTGCTTCAAAAGGTGCGGCTTTGATACCGATGTGAAAACTATTATTATAGGAAAACTTAATTAAAGGTAAATTAGTATCCCAACTTCCACTGAAATCAATCACAAATGCTCTTTGCATATCTTCTAACATTTGAATGGTCCTTTCACTCTGACCATCTGTTTAAGGATGATATGCAATGTTCATATTTATTCGTGTTCCTAAAGCTTCTTGTTGTAATTGCCAGAATCGTGATGTAAATCTACTATCTCTATCAGATATAATAGAAAATGGCACTCCATGCCGACTCATAATTTCTTTTAAATAAATTCGTGCTAATTTATCCATTTTAAAGTCTTCTCGAATGGGAATGAAATGTGCAGATTTAGTTGACCTATCCATGATAACCCATATCATATCATGACCATTCAGAGACTTGGGTAATTTAGATACAAAATCCATAGTAATCTGATCCCATTTCCACTCCGGTATCACTGGTTGTTCCAAACTTTCGGATGGCTTTTGATATTCTCCTTTGACTTTGGAACAAGTTAGACATTTGCCAACATATAAGACAATTGATCTCTTCATACTTGGCCACCAGTAATGTTTCTTCAAGTCTTTATACATTTTACCATTACCTGCATGTATGAAGTATCTTGACTTATGGGTCTCATCTAAGATGAGTTCCCTTAAGGATTCGTTCTTCAAGTTCATCAGTTGCAGTCTCCAAATCCTTTTCTAATCCATTTAAGGATTCATTCTTCAAGTGTTATTCAATAAGAGCTCTTCTTTGTGCATCTTGAATTCAAGTATAAAGATCAGATTTAATGCGCATCTCTAATGCACGAATTCTGAATTGTTTAGTTTTCTCTTTATGACTTAAGGCATCTGCAACAATGTTTGCCTTGCCAGGGTGGTAACGAATTTCACAATCATAATCACCTAATAATTCTACCCACCTTCTCTGGTGCATATTTAACATTTTCTGATCTACTATATGTTGCAAGCTCTTATGATCAGTGTAAATGATACACTTAGTACCATAGAGATAGTGTCTCCGAATTTTAAGTGCAAATATTACGGCTCCTAATTCCAAGTCATGGGTCGTGTAATTTTTCTCATGCACCTTTAGTTGTCTAGATGCAAATGCTATCACTTTATTCCACTCCATTAGCACACATCCTAGACCCTGATGTGAAGCATCACAATATACTATAAAATCTTTTGCTCCTTCACGTAAGGTCAAGATTGGTGCAGTGCGTAATTTTTGTTTTAGTAATTCAAACGCGGGCTTCTGTTTTTCACCCTGCTCGAACTTATTGTCTTTCTGAGTTAGCACTGTTAAGGGTTTAGCTATACTTGAGAATTTTTTTATAAAACGTCTATAGTATCCTGCTAATCCTAAAAATTGACGAATCTCAGTTGGGGTTTTAGGGTTTTCTCATTTCCTGATTACTTCAATTTTTGCAGGGTCTACTTGAATTCCTTTATCATTGATGATATGACCAAGGAATTGCACTTCATGTATCCAAAACTCACATTTAGAGAATTTGGTATACAATTTCTCTTTCTTGAGTAGTTCTAGGGCTAGCCTTAAGTGTTTCTCATGTTCTTCTTTATTCCATGAATATATGAGAATATCATTAATTAATACTATCATGAATTTATCTATATAGGGTCTATATATCCTATTCATTAAATCCATGGATACTACTGGCGTGTTTGTTGGACCAAACGGCATCACGAGAAATTCGTAGTGGCCGTATTTGGTTCTGAATGTCCTTTAGGTATGTCTTCTTCACATACTTTTAATTGATGATATCCCGATCTTAGAAAACTTTTGGAGAAATAACTAGCACCTTGGAGTTGATCGAACAAATCATCTATTCGAGGAAGTGGATACCTATTCTTAATTGTAACTTTACTTAATTCCCAGTAATCTATACACATTCTAAATGTTTCATCTTTCTTTTTTAACCAAACAAAACTGGTCCTCCCACGGCAAATGACTAGGCCTTATAAATCCTTTGTCTAGGAGTTCCTTTAACTGCTTCATTAACTCCTGTAATTTGGATGGTGCCAATTGGTATGGAGGCTTTGTGATAGGCACGCCTCCTGGTACAAGCTCAATCTTGAATTCTACTTGTCGTGGGGGTGGTAATCCATATAAATCCTCAGGGAATACTTCTGGATATTCTTTGACCACCGGAATGTCTTCAAATTTCTTTTCTCTGGGTCTCGTGTCATTAACATGTGCTAAGAATGCATAATTTCCCTTCTAATTTTTATAGGTTTTTGTGGTTTTTTGCCATGGATAGTAAGTTTTTCTCCATTAGGTAAGGGTATTCTAACTATTTTCTTTCCATAAATAATTTCAGCTTGGTTTTTTCTCTAACCAATCCATCCCAACAATTATATCGAAGCTTCCTAATTCTACAGCCATCAAGTCTATACTAAAGCAATGATCATCTGGGGTTAATATGTAGTCTTGAATTATTTATCAGCTTTTACCAATCTATCATTTACCAGTTTCCCAATATATGTAGTACTTAACTTACTAGGTATTGTTTCAATCAAGGAATTAAAAGTAGTAGAAACAAAACTTTTACTAGTGTTTGTATCAAATAACACGGAAGCATGTTGGTTATTAATGAGAAACGTACCCGTCACAACATCTGGCTCGTTCCGAGCTTCTTCCACCTATATTAAATGCTCTTCCATGAGCTAGCATTGTTTCAACATTTCCTTTTAGTCTAGGACAGGTATTCCTCATATGATTCTCACTCCCGCACTCAAAGCATACTCGCTTTGGTGTGATAATTTCCCTACAATCCTTGGTAAAATGTTCGGATTTCTTTCATCTAAAACATGTCATAGTTCTGCACATTCCCCAGTGGTGGAAATTTTATTTTCTACAATATGGTTGGGTCTGTGCATAAGAGGGTATAGTGTCACTAAAATTTTTAATCATTCCCTGGTTAAATCTATTGCTTGGTCCATTGATAATTCTTCTTCCTATATTTCCATCCCATATTTGATTTTCACCTGGCTCTGCCGTACTTAAGGATCCATTTCTAATCATTTCATCGGTTAAACTTCTTGCGAGTGTAACCGCACCTTGAAAATTATTTGGCATGGCTGACTTTACCATTCCACGGATTTGTGGAGCTAGACCCTAGATATAACGACCAATACGTTTGGATTCTGGAGTAACCAAGTGTGATACCAAACGAGAAAGTTCATTAAATCAATCAGTGTAATCTTCATGAGTTGCCCCAACAATTTCTTGATTTCACTATACGAGAAATATTTTTGAATTATTAGATCCTTGAATTATTCCAATCTAAGTTACTTTACCATATCTCCACCATTTGTTCAGGTCATCATTTTCCACCATGATAGAGCTTCATCCTTAAATGAATGTGAGGCATATTTCACCTTGTGCTCCTCCAAGTAGTTGCTAATATCTAAGGTCGATTTCATTTCTTCAATCCATCTTAAAGCTCCAACTGCACCTCCTTTTTGGTAGAACTCCTTGGGTTTGCAAGCCATAAAAGATTTATATGTGTAGCCTTTAGTAGTTTCTAGTCCCACTTCATTTCTTTTTATTGTGTTAATATTGCCATTCTCATCATTAAGTTCTATGTTCCCTAGATGAATATTTTCTAAATATAAGTCATCTAGATTTATGTTACCTTGGTTGGCAGGCTATGAATTACCATTTGGGTTTTGCTACTACGGTAGGTATAGCAGCGGCAAGTTGCTGGGCTACAAATTGTGCGATTTGAGCTTCCTGATCAACTGCTGGACTATTGGTTAGTGGAGATATGTGTCTTCCAACAGGGGCGGTTCCAGCTCTTCGGATGATTCCAGTTCCTTGTGGGCGCCCTTTTAGTGGAATTTTTCTAAAATAATTATGGTAATAATCTAATATTTATTTAATATAATATAACATTATATATAAACCATATAACATTGTATTATATACATCATGTATACATATAAAACTAAAACACATATAGGTAACATATATTAATATAAAGTTAGATAATCTAACTATTTTCCCCAAATCTATTGCCAAATCCTAGTGAAGACGCTCTTCTTCTTTTTCTTTAGAATTTTTACTTTTGCTCTAATAGCCTGTATTTCCGTTTGCATATAACTAATTCCTTGAGTTAGATGATCTGAAATCTCAGTTTACTGCTTTATAAAATCATGATATCGTGCATCCAGGTTCCAGTTTATCTGTTTTATTTGACGGGCTGACTCATTTTGAGGGTCATGATCAGGACTAGAAAACGTTCTTGGTTGTACTGGATCTGCAACTGGTTCCCCAATTTCAGCTAATGATAATCGTTGGGTTGATTTTCTAGAAGTGAAGCCAACACCACGTTGTACTCTTTTTCTAGGGGTAACTATTATGCAAATTTCCCCAAATCCTGGTATTAGACGGACTCGACGAGGTGAGCGCGAGATGCTCTTGTTCTGAAGGATCTGAGTTTGGTGTTAAGCTAGATCTGTGAGGCATACTTTCTTCATGAGTATCTTCCGGTTCAATATCCTCTATTGGTTCCTCCTGGTTATTATTTGATGAAATTGACATGGCTGCAATTAGATAGATTACAAGAAGGAGAAGGTTATGTTTTAATTTTTCTTATGAAGTTTATATTTAATTGTTAGCGTGAAATTTTGTGGTTATAGTCTAGGTATGAATAATTTTATTAAATACCTAATTTTTTATAACCAATAGATCTGATAGCAAACTGTCACACCCTGGGTATTATTGCTACGGAATGACGATTGATATAAAGCATTAATTATAAAGATAGACAAAGAAATATTATTAATTTCTAATATAGACAAAATTTCCCTCTTTGGGGTATATCATATATTTTATTTTTACATCACATATCCGAGTACAAAATCAGGTCAGCTAAACTGACCCATACCATACATACATACATACATACATACATACATACATACATACATACATACATACATACATACATACATACATACATACATACATACATACATACATACATACATACATACATACATACATACATACATACATACATACATACATACATACATACATACATACATACATACATACATATATATATATATATATATATATATATATATATATATATATATATATATATTGGTTGTGACTTTAGCACTGCCTTGTCCTAGGTGTAGTGTAATCCAGACTTCATAAATGCCAAAGGCGTATCCCCACATAATTACGTAAGTAATACACATGTTAGTTATCTGAAAAGCATACTAAAATATCGTCTATAAGCTGGTGAGTTTGCAGGTTTGAAATAAAACATAATTTCAAAATATAATGCCATTTAAATAAGTCCATAACCAACCCTGTACCCAGTTGTCCAATCCCCATCTAATATGAATTGAACATTTGAATAGCAACACCCAAACTGTCAAATAATATGTGCAGATAATATGTCACAATGACACTACATGCTCTGTGGCACTGCAGGTCTCAGTGTTTGTTTGCCTATCATAGGACACACTATGCGTGTGGATTCCCCAAGTAGTACTACCCATACGATCCGTCGGTTCCATCCAGTATTAATGGTTGTGTAAAATGACAGTCGTGCATGTGCATAATAGCAAAGAATGTTTTAAATAATGGCATATCATAAGTAAGTTCAGTAAATTGATACAAGTATGGTTTTCATCCCAAAAGTAATTGAAGATAAAAAGGGGTTGCGAGAACACACCTTGTTGGTTGTTTTGTAATGTAATTCCTATAATTAACATTTTTATATAAGTAAGTGAACAATTAAACAAATAAGAATTAAATTAAAGATATTATTAATGTTTGTTTACTACTATTACTATTATTATTAATTTATTTTTTATATAAACAAACAATTTTTAAATTTTTATAAATTTGTCATATTTTTAGAAAATGTAATATTTAAATCACTTAAATATAAAAATAGGGGTTAAAACCGACGAGTCTTAATTATTCAGTATAAAATTATATAATGTTCGTTCGGGTTTTCGTGTGTCGGTTTGAGAGAGAGAAACTTAAGTGTTTCTAGTGAGAGAAAAGGTTGTGGAGTTTTGTTTACCAAAACGGTGGTATGGGGGCGGGTTACGGTGGTTCATCGATGGTGCATGGTGATGTTTAAGGTGGTATATGGGCTGGAGGGTGGTGGCTTTGTTGGATTCTAGAGAGAGTGTGTGTAGGGTGAGGGTGGTGCTTGGTTGTCGCAGCTGGGAGGTGGCAGGAAGGTCACTGTGGTGGTGGGGTGGTGTTTGGTTGTCGTGGCTGGGATGTGGTGTAAGGCCCTGATCCCAGGAAACCTCACAGTTGGTCATTCACAGCAAAAACATAGATTTAAAACATTCATTTACTTATATATGTATATATATATATTGTAGCGGAAAGATGTAGTAATTGCAATTCATTACAACGCAGTTAAATTAAAATATAAACATCGTCTTTAACTACCAAAACTCTTTAAAGTCCTCTTAAATTCTTCTCCATCAGGGATGCCAGTCTTTAGATGCCAAGAAGCTTCAGATCCATGCTCCCATCCCTTAAGCCCTAACGCTCACCTGTCAACTGATATGCATACAAAAGTCAGCTTCGCTGAGTGAATTCTAGGTTTACTTTGTTAAATAACTTTTGTAAGAGGTATTAGCTTCAACAGTTGAAAATAATCATCATCTATCAGAACATTAATACACACGGGCTATCACTTTATCGGTACTTTACCATTACTTGTTAATTATTACTCTTCTTTATCCGTCAATTCCCAGTCACTATCGGTGCCTATGATAAACACAGGACTTTACCGATACGCCAATTTAGGCCTTACTGTCGTACCCAAACAGGCCATTATTGTCATGCCAATTCATGGCCTTACTGACCTGCCTGTTCGAGCATTTACTTTATCAGGGTGAGGGCACAACAGATGCAACCCTCCTTTATCAATTGCTTGCAAGGCTTTACTTTCTCAAGGTACACGTTATGAGCCCAATAATAGTTCTTTAAGTTTCACTTATATCTTTAGTTTTCACATGCACTTAACACCTAATAAGAAGCAAACTCTTAGTCTAAGCATTCACATTTCATCAACCATGAGAGATAAACCAGATAACCGACCCTCCGCGGGACAGCGGGGTTTCAGGGGCGGCAGCCCCTGATAGCGGGGTTCTAGGGGCAGTAGTCCCTAGTGGGTCCAAGGGGCAACACCCCTGGCTGGGGCCGGGCTGCCAGGTCAGCGCGCCCAAAAATTATTTTGAACTATTTAAATGGCACATTTTACTTTAGAAAATTTTATTTTCTTGATAAAAGGTGTTAAAAACCGTCATCATAAAAGTATATATTTTAGTATGCATATCACCCCAAAACGTTGAAAACGGTTAAAGGAGGGGTCTAGAACTCACCTGAACTTAGCAAAATAGCTTCAATTTAAGTAACTTAAGCTATAGTCCGAATACACAAGCTGCACAGAAGTTAATACACAAAAACGTCATTTTCTTCACAATTTCGCTGACTGTTTCGCTGGCAGTTAAGCTGCCAGTTTCGCTGGCAGTTTCGCTACCAGTTTCACTGGGCAGCAGTTCTGCCAGTTTCGCTGGACAGATTCACTGCCATGAGCGGCCAACTTTCGTTGGAATTTCACAATGTCTATAGGTCAACCTGGGCACTGGCGAAATTACCAACGAAACTGTAGTTTCGCACCAGCAAAACTGTAGTTTCACTGGAACTCTCTTAGTTTCGCTGGATGAGTGCACAGTTTCGCTGGATGAGTGCACAGTTTTGCTGGATGAGTGCACAGTTTCGCTGGATGAGTGCACAGTTTTGCTGATCGGGGGCACAGTTTCGCTGGATGCATAAAAATGACGAACCAGCCTGTTTTTAACCCAAAATCTTAACTTTTTACGGCCAAATCCTTGGTTTACCTTCCATGAAACCATTTCTAACCTTTTCACATGTTTTCATACGTAAAAATTTGACCTTTATGTGTTTTCTTGAAACTTTTCAAAACAAAAAACCCTAGAATCCGGGTTTGATCTACAGAAGGGTTTAGAGGTCGATTCTTACCTGGATCCGTTGCTTCTTTCTTATGGTTTGATGCTCCAACACCCAGATCTTCAATCTTTTAACCTTTGAAGCTCCAAATCTTGAGTTTTCTTCACTTTCTCTCTCTACTTCTTCTCTCTATGAATTTTGGGGGCTAGGGTTGCAAATGCTGGAATGGAGGCTGCTCATGCATGTTTAAGGGCTAATTAAGGGCCCTTAAACCCATCAAAACATAGCCCAATAAGGTTAATTTAGTCCATAGCCCACTAATTTACCTTTCTTTCTTAAATTAGCCCTTAAAAGCCCATTATTATTAAATGGCTTGCTTCGGGAAATTTCGGGCGTTACATGTGGCAGGAAGGTCATGGTGGTGGTAGGGTGGTGCTTAGTTGTTTACTGTAGGTTTTGGGGATGTGGTGTATGGGTTTCATGTTGTTTTCCTAAACAAAGTAATTTACTTGTATACTTATCTTATATTTCCTTCTTAACCTTTAAGCTATTAGCTAGATTTAGGTTAGTAGGTATCAATTAGTATCGATTCAAGTTAGTTAGTAATGTGTTATGAGTAGGTTTTACAGAGGTTTTAGGTTAGACTAGGGTTGTTTGTAAAGGTTATTAATCTATCTTTTAGGTTTCATGAGTACACATGTTTAATGAGCATACATACGGTTAGATGAGAGGAGGAAAATGTAATTGTAGTAACTTAATAATATAATAATTTAAAATATTAACCTGATCTTTTAGGGTTGTTATACATAGGCTATAACCTTCCCCCGTTGCATCAGCACGTAACCCAATCCCGAATAAGAAGCCTTCGAATAGACCAACAAATCTTCGCTCCTTTCAGGAAATGTCAACACAGGAGCTTGAGTCAATCTCGTCTTTAGCTCTTTGAAACATTCTCCTGCTCTCGACCCCATACGAACTTCACATCCTTACGGGTCAACTTTGTCAATGGTGAAGCTATCTTGAAGAAGTCTTGGATGAATCATCTGTAATAGCCCACTAAACCCAAGAAACTACAAATCTCAGATGGCTTCTTTGGATACTTCCATTGCATCACCGCTTCAACCTTCGCTATGTCCACCATGATCCCTTCGGGATTAACAACATGACCCAAAAACTGAACCTCTCCAACAAGAACGCACATTTGGAGAACTTGGCATACAGCTTCTCCCTTCTAAGCGTCTCCAGTACCTCCCCAAATGTGACCGGCATGTTCCTCCTCGCTCTTCAAATAAATCAGGATATCATCAATGAACACAATCACTGATTTATCCAACAGGCTGACACACCCGATTCATTAAGTCCATAAAAGCAGCTGGCGTGTTAGTTAAACAAAAAGACATCACGAGAAACTCGCAGGGTCCATGACGCGTACAAAAAGCTGTCTTCGGAATATCCTGCTTCTTCACCTTCAGTTGCGGGTAACCAGATCGGAGATCTATCCTTGAGAACCAACTAGCACCTTTGAGCTGATCAAATAAGCCATCAATCCTCGGTAACAGATACTGATTCTTCACTGTCAACTTGTTCAGCTCACGGTAGTCGGTGCACATACTCATGCTACCGTCCTTCTTCTTTACAAATAAGACCGGAGCACCCCATGGAGAGATAATCAGTCAAATGAAACCCTTATCTAGTAATTCTTGTAGTTGAGTCATCAGTTCCTTCATCTTAGAGGGAGCTAGACGATACGGCTCCTTAGCAACTTTAACACCCAGATATTTTAAAAAGTTATACAATGAAGAATAAAAGTGCAAAAATGGGAGGAAATGAAATTTAACCCAAGTTAAGGGGTTAAATGTGTAAAAGGTACAAAATTTTAATATTATTTTGTACAAAAGTGGGCATGGCCGCCCATAATGCCCTTCACATCACTTTTTTATTCGGATTTTTTAAAGAGAAAGCAGAAGATTCGGGTTCTTGAAGAAGAACAAGAAGAAACCGAATTTAAGGTAAGATTTAGTGTTTTTAAGTTGTTCTTGACAAGTTCTAGCCTCGGTCTTATGCTTATGTATGTGTATGTATGTTTGTATGTGTGTTTCGGTGGGTTTTAGGTGTTTGAACTCATTGCATACGGGTTTGAAGGAAGACACACTCAAAGTTGCATAATGTGAGTTCTAGAACCCCTTTTTTTACATGTTCTAACTGATTTTGGGGCTAGAAATGCATGTATGTATGTTTTTATAAAAGTGGGTATGTTACCCGTATGTATGTGCGAATTTGTATGTGGGTGGGTGTATGTTTTGGGTGATTATAATGTTATGATAATGTTATTGATGTGTTTCTGATGCTTAGAATATAAGAACTGAGCCTAGAACGTATTAGAATTAGATTTGGGATAGAATTATGATGATTGATAGTCTGAGTTGGCTGCTATATGCCTAAATAGTGGCCCGTGCGCCCAACGGTCAAAATTTCTTAAGTGTCCCCATGCGCCCTGTAAGGCCCCGTTCCCGGGAAGCCTCACAGTTGGTTATTCATAACATAAAATCACTTTATAAACAAAACATTGCAGTAGAATTAAATAAACATTCACTTAAACTTGGAAATAATATTGTACACATACATTTGTCTGTAAAAGGAATAAAACATGGTGCATGGTCTTAAATTACAATAAAGATTTCATAGACAGGAATGCTATCCATTTATTGCCAAGTAGCTCGTTGGTGTCATCCTCAGCATCAGCATTTACCTGTCCACTATTATGCATAAAAGTCAGCTTTGCTGAGTGAGTTCTAGTTTTATATACAAAAGAAAATATAAGCTTCATCCTCCATATAATGACCATGCATACATCATACTACATAACATTTCTTGCATCATATTAAGCATGTTCATTATCTTTTATTCTTTTATTATCTTTCACTTCATCATAAGCGAGATTGCACAAAGCAAGAGCTCCATGTTGATCGATAACGAATGTCGATCCCCGTCGGTACACATCATCATGGTAGCTAACCCCCGACAGTTGATCCACACTACAAGGCACATAGCCCGCTCATGAATACGGATCCATCGTCATACATCAAACTCACCTAAATGAAGTCTATCATAGTGCTTGCAAGACTTTTCATCATCAAACGGGCCCAGGGTAATATTCGTTAAGTTCCACTTCTCATTAATATTATCTTCCACTAAATATATAATACGTAACTTATTAAGTACACAACATACCAAGTACTAGTCATCATAACACGTAATCGACCCATCGCGGGACAGCGGGGGTTCGGGGGCGGCAGCCCCTGACAACGGGGTCCTAGGGGTAGTAGCCCCTAGTGGGGTCTAAGGGGCAACGCCCCTGGCTTGGGCCGGGCTGCCAGGTCAGTAAATTTTTATTTTAAGGACTTTATATAGCATATTTTGTTATAGGAAAATTTATTTTCTTGTTAAAACCGCTTGGAATCCTTACCTTGAAAACCTTATGTTTACTATGCATAATAGCCCCAAAAACATAGAAAAACGTTTAAATAAGGGGATCTAGAACTCACCTGGATATCGTGAGTAACTTCTAAACTAAACCTTGTAGGCTAGGATCACACTACACATCCTACAGATAAGTTGACACTTAAAGGGGTTAATTTTTGCCTAATTTCACTATCAGATAAGTAGTTTCACTGGCAGTTTCGCTGGCAGTTTCGCTGCCAGTTTCGCTGGCAGTTTCGCTACAGTTTCGCTGCTAGTTTCGCTGCTAGTTTCGCTGCCAGTTTCGCCCAGCAGTTTCGCATCACAGTTTCGCTGTCAGATGCGCCCAACTTTCGTTGGAATTTCTTAGTTTCGCAATATCTATATGTCAACCTGGGCACTACCGAAATTACCAGCGAAACTGTAGTTTCGCACCAGCGAAACTGTAGTTTCGCACCAGCTAAACTGTAGTTTCGCTGGAACTCTGTTAGTTTCGCTGGATGAGTGCATAGTTTCGCTGGATGAGTGCACAGTTTCGCTGATCGGGGGCACACTTTCGCTGGATGAATGAAAATGAAGAACCAGCCCGTTTTTAATCCAAAATCTTAACTTTTTACGTCCAAATCCTTGGTTTAACATCCATGAACCCATATCTAACCTTTTTACACGTTTTCATACGTAAAAATTTGACCTCTATGTGTTTCTTTGAAAAGTTTCAAAACCCAAAACCCTAGAATCCGATTTTGATCCACAGAAGGGTTTAGAGGTCGATTCCTACCTGGATTTGTTGCTCCTTTCTATGGTTTGATGCTCCAACAACCAGATCTTCAATCTTTTAACCTTTGAAGCTCCAAATCTTGAGTTTTCTTCACTTTCTCTCTCTACGAATTTTGGTGGCTAGGGTTCAAGTGTGGAAGATGGTGGCTGATTAGGTGGGTTTGAAGGCTGATTATGGGCCCTAAATCACTTAGGCTCTTGCCCATAAGCCTAATTAGCCCATAACCTATTTTCTTCCTTTATTAAACACCCACAAATTAAGCCCCTTATCCTCGATGACTCGTTTTGACTTTTCGGGGTGTTACCCAAATAGTACCCATGCGCCTAGGTACTCATGCGCTTTCATAGTGCCCATGCGCCTAGAATTGGCCCAGAATGACTAAGTGTTGAGCCATGTGCCCCAATAGTAGCCAAGCGCCTAGAAATTGCCCAGAATGACTAAGTGTTGAGCCATGCGCCCCAATAGTGCCCATGCGCCTAGAACCTTCCCATGCGCCTAAGTGTTCCCATGCGTCCAGAAGGCCATGCTCCTGCATAGTGCCCATGCGCCTGCATAGTGCTCATGCGCCTAAGACTTAGAAATATTTTTTCTGAATTTTTAGGGCTGAAAATGCATACTAAATATACGATTTAAATGACCAAGATTTTAAGAGGTTTTAACAGGAAGATCAATTTTTATATAACAAAAGGTGCTATACGAATGTGTTAAAATAAAAATTTTTCACGCTGACCTGGCAGCCCGGCCCTAGCCAGGGGTGTTTCCCCTTGGACCCTACTAGGGGCTGCTGCCCCTAGGACCCCGCTCTCGGGGGCTGCCACCACCGAACCCCCGCTTTCCCACGGAGGGTCAATCATGTTCTATGATGACTTGTCATGTATGTGTATATGTATGGGAATGGATGATGCATGATGTATGTGATGTTATGTGATGCTATGTGCGTTTATGTTGTGTTTCCTTATGTTCCTATTATGTATTATTCCGTGACTTACATGTTATAAGCATGAAATGAATGAAACGTATTATGTGAGCGGAAGTTAATGATAATGATAAGTGGAACATAAAGAAAGAATGAATGCATGCATTAATGAATGAAAAAATGTAAGAAAAGTCCTGCAAGCAATGTATGGAGGTTCACACCTAATGAAGGGTGTTAGCTCAACTGCATAGTAGGTTAGCTACCCCAAAAGGATGCACACTGGCGTCTAATCCTTGTGATTGACCATACGTATGGGATCTTACCGCTTACCCTGATACTGTGGTTAGGCCACCGGGCAAAATGTATGGGAGTCTAACAATAGATTTCAACCAACATCAGGGTCCACTCTAGCTTCCTCGCGGGTCATGGTAAAGGCTCTCGCCCTGGCCTTCTGCACTTCCTTCCCTTTCTCAGCATCTTTTCCCGCTTTTGAGCTCTCAGCCCTCGAATTCTTGCAATCCTGACTCATATGACCTGTTTCTCCATAGTTATAGCATCTTATCACCCCACAATCCTTTGACATATGCCTTTCCTTCCCGCACTTGAAACAGATGTTCGATCCCCACTAACATTCCCCATATTATTCTTCCCACACTTACCACACACCTTCACCACCACATCAGCCGCAGCCTCCTTACGACCCTTTATCTTCACCTTCTTGCCCATGTGGGTGAAACCACCACTGCTAAAAAGTTTCCCGCTCCAGATCCTCTCGCCACCTCCCTTCCTGTTCACCTCCACCACATTCACCTCGTCTCTCTCGCCGTATGGTCTCCCTGGTAGATCGACCACCAACCTAAACGTAATTGGTCGAGCGGCGATCAAGTGTCTTCAGATGTCCACTAGCAGACCTTGGATGTACATCTTAATCTTTTGTGATACGGGTGTCACCTACTCTGGCACAAGCCTCGCCACCTCGTTAAACTTCATCGTATACTGCTGGTGTGTCATGGTTCCCACCTCCAATTTCAGAAACTCTTTCTCGATTTTGTCAAGTTCCCTGTGAGGACAAACTGCTCGATCACCAGTTTCTTCAGTTCCAGCTACCTCATTCTGCTAATGTCCCTGCTACCCGTAGCCTGGACAATATTGTCCCAATAACATAAGGCTGAATCCAGAAACCAGTGGGTAGCAAACTTCACCTTCTTGTCCTCCCTACACTCACTAATATCCAACACAACTTCCATTTCCCTCACCCATCAGTGAGCAGCAACAGCATTCCATTCCTATCAAAAGTCGGGGGCTTGCATCTTTCGAATGCCCCATAGTTGCACCCTCTTGCATTTTCTTGCACAGCTTCCTCCTCATCATCACTAGAAACAACCGTCTCAATCTCTGGTTACTCTCATTCTCCTCCCTCTTCGTCCCCTCTCCCAACAGTCTTCTTCTTCTCCTTTTTCTCCTTCCTTTCATCCTCCCTCACGACTCTAATAACCTAAGTCACCACAGACGATAGAATTGTCTGCATGACTTGATAAAACTCCTAAACTACAGCCTCCTTCACTAAACCCCTTAGATTAGCACTCTCATCCCCACCTTCCTGGTGATGAAACTCGGGCTCTTCAGGTGCTGTTTCGGTATCCCTAACCCTGTTCCTCGTGACACGTGGCCCAACACGACGTTCACCATGACCTCCACCACGTGTATCCTTTTAAGATCTACCACCAGCCATCTCTAAGCACTATAAGATTCAAACACCAACATGATCATTCAAGGTAATAGCTCAGATTATGTCAAGTATAGTAAGTTCCTAATTACATTAGCCAGTTGTGATTTGCGATTTACTTTACTTTTCATTCCCCAAACATTTCGTATCCTAACTATATCAGTATTCAAATCTGCTGTTAGCATGTAATTCCATAACACGCGCACATAATTCCATTTTCCATTAATTTACATAAAGCATTTAATTAAAACATTTACATAAACTTTTTCCTGCAGACATGTAGCAACTGGCATCCCTTTCCTTTTCATCTCATTCTTAGTTTAAGTTCTAGGTTTTTGAAAATATTTTATCTAATTCTCTTAAACTTTGGCTCTAATACCAACTTGTAAGGCCCCGTTCCCAGAACGTTTACATTTGGTCATTCGTAGCGTAATACATTAAAAACACATCATTTTGCAGCGGAATTTAAACTTTTCATTGATAATTAAAACTCGTGTGGAGTATCATAACATTTTAATTACACTTTAAAAATTGTGTTAATACAATTAGATTCCCAAAAATATAGATGTCAGACTTGAACTATCCTTGTAGCTCCTACATCCATGCCTGCATCTTCTCAGCATCATACGATTACCTGCCAACTATTATGCATACAAAAGTCAGCACCGCGAGTGAGTTCTAGTTTAATAACAAAATACTTTTATATATATTTCAAAACCTTTACATTTATGCGTGATCATTCATCAATACATACATATCATCATATTCATTTATTATCATTCGTTTCGTTCATTTCGTACGTTTCGAACTTTTATAGTTATCTTTCACTTTCATCTAGACCAATGTTGTAAGCTATACCTTAACATTATGCACAAAGCTGGTACTGGGCCAGAGTCTATAAATAGACCCCTAACATTGTGCACGAAGCTGACTCCAGTATCGGGGCAAGCGACAAGGGTCCTATTTTGTACTTTCGGTCAATCTCAAGGATTAGACCCTTGTATTCATAGGCTAGATATGCCCCATACAGTTGAGCTAACAACACACGGTTATGAACTTCCTTTCATTTTGCTTGCGAGACATTCATTCATTTATTAGGTTCCAATTTCATTATCATTAACTTTCACTTCATTACATAATACATATTCTTAATTAGTATATATCACACAAAGTAAGAAACATCATGAAAACGAATTCACCCATAATCTATACATTTGTATTCCCATCAAAATGAATAACAAACAATAATTTTTAACCTTATGCAGTACAACGAGGGTTTGGGGGCGGCAGCCCCTGACAACGGGTTCTAGGGGCAACAACCCCTAGTAGGGTCCAAGGGGCAACGCCCCTGGCCGGGGCCGGGCTACCTGGTCAGCAGAAAGAAATTTTATTTTGAAACATTTATATAGCACAATTTGTTGTAGAAAATTATATCTTCCTGTTAAAATCTCCTGAGATCTTTTTGTCATAAAAAAACGTATAGTTAATATGCATAACATCCCCAAAACATATAAAAAAACTTGTATATAAGAGGATCTAGAACTCGCCTAGTCTCAGCAAGTAACTTCATGTTTAGGTTATCTATGCTATGATCACGGTACACGGTCTGCATATAAGTTAACACACAAATATGTCATTATTTACACAGTTTCGCATCCAGATTCGCACGTAGTTTTGCACGCAGTTTCATAGCCAGTTTCACATGGTAGTTTCACCCAACTTTCATTGGAATTCCATGGCTGCGAAATTACCAGCGAAACTATAGTTTCACTGGAAGAAATCCATAGTTTCGCTGGAAGAACTATTAGTTTTGCATGACAAACTCACAGTTTTGCATGAAGCATAAAAATGACGTTCCAGCCTGTTTTTAACCAAAAAATTCATTTTTTAACCCAAATCCTTCGTTTTTCATCCAAGAAACTATATTAAATCTTTTTACATGATTTCATGTATAAAACGTACTTTTGTAAGATTCTTGGTCAGTTTTCAAAACCACAAAACCCTTGAATCTGAATCTGCAACAAAGAGGTGTTTGGATGATGATTCTTACCTGGATTCTTGTTCTTTTCTTGTTGTTTGATGCCCAAAAACACCTATCTTCAATCCTTTGATCTACAAAGCCTCAAATTTTCACTTTTCTCTACTTTCTCTCTACTCTCTCTCTCTAAAAAGTTGGTTGTTTGAGTTGCAGATGAGAATGAATATGGCTGATTTATTTGTATATATCGGGTGTTCACGGGACCTTAAACTCATCTAACACATAACCTGTAATGTTAATTTGGTCCATAATCCATTTTCTCTTATTTATATTAAATAACCCACAACTAAGCCCATTATTATTAATGAACCCGTAAGGTTAATTTGTATATATTGGGTGTTCACCGATCTTCAATCCTTTTATCTATAAAGCCTTAAATTTTCACTTTTCTCTACTTTTTCCCGGGCGTTACAATCCAAGTCTATATCCCCTTTAAAACCACGTTAAATATTCTCTGTTTTTATTCTACACATAACAGTAAAATAAGCATTCATGACAACTTGAAATGTTAGGTGAGTTGCAAAAGATATTAGTGTTAATTGTCCTCTTTGTACCAGGTGACACATGTTCACAAGGCTGTAATTGATTTAATTGATGAAATAAAGAGGTTATTGGATCTATATAGCAAGGGGGTGTAATTCAAATCATGTCCCTTCATATGCAGTAATATTTTAGGTAGTCCTTGCTTTCTTAATTTGGGTATCTATTTTATGTTTCATAAATTGGGTATTTGTTATAGTGTCAGTTCTTTTTCTATGTTTATATGGTTTAGAAACAGGTTTTTTAGTTTCCACCATATGGTTTTTCAATTGATTGTAAATTGGTTAAAATCAAGTTTCAATGTTCCCATCAATAATACGGTCAAATTATCAGGTTATATTTATATCATGAATTATTCTTTTAGATTTATAATTGTTTTACAAAGTAAACTAACATTTCCTATTGCTCAAGATGTGATCAAGTATAAAGTATATGGGAAAGTATATTTCTTGTTGATAATTTGCATTGACCATTTAGAACTAAGAAATTACATGTAAATGCATATCTTCAAAGTCAAAATCAGCATCGATGATGCAGATCTCTTGATTAGGGGCACCCGGACAACCAACTGCATGTTAAATTATTAACCTCAACTTTTATGATTTAGAGGTCTGAGTCAAGAAAATTGTTTGTCTTTTCAAATATCACATGTATGTAGGAATCTTGTCAAGTTTGGGTTTTTGATCTTTAGTGTTATGGTGCAGTTAGCTAGCTAAGTACTATAACACCCGGATAATTTTAATTGGACGAGAAAGAAATAATAAACGTGGATAAAAGAAGTAAATATAATTTAACCCAAGGTTGAGGGGTTAAAAGTGTCAAAAGGACAAAAGTATGAAAAGTTGGTGCATAAAGGTGGTATGGCCGTCCATAATCTTCTGCACTCTTCTTTTCAACCAGTTTTAGAGAGAGAGAGCATTGGAGCTTTTGGGTTTTGAAGAAAGATCAAGAAGAAGGCTGAATTCAAGGTAAGAATTTGAAGTTTTAAGTATTCTTGTGGGGTTTAAGTCTCGGCTACTATAACACCCGGAAATTTTTGTTTGGGATGTTAGGCAACTGGAGGCCCATACGCATGGAAGTCATGCGACTGAGGCTCCATCGCACGATAGTCGCACGACTGGAGCTCCATACGCATGATAGTCGCATGATTGGAGTGTCCAATCGCATGGAGCTCATGCGGCTGAAGGTTCGGTCGCGTAGAAGCTCGGGCGACTGGACTGTAGTATTTAAGTGAGAGGGCAGCCCTTACCCTCTCCCCATACTTACAAAATCAGCCAAAAAGAAGAGAAGAGAGAAAGAAGAGAGAAAGAAGAGAGAAAGAGGAGAAAAGGGGTGGTTCGGGCTCGGAATTCGTTGTGTGGCGAGTCAAAACGAAGCTCTAACCGAGGAGGCTGCTAAGGTGAGTTCTAGGACCCCTCTTTTACACGTTTTTGAAGGATTTTGGGGCTGGAACACATCTGAAACTATTTTCGGGTTTTGGGTGTTTAACCCGTGTATGTATGAATGTGTATGTGTATAGTGTGTTTGGAGTGCGATTTTGGACGTGTATGTGCTTGAATGTTGTCATAGTATGATACCCTAAGGTTTAGGAGGGTTAATTTGGGCTTAAAACGAGTTTGGAAGGATTTGGAGGTCGTGAGTCGTGACTGCAGTTCGGGATGAACTGTAATCGCTGCCCAGTTAGGGCTAGGCGACTGGAGAGCCAACCGCATGACTGAAGGACGATTGAAGCTCAACCGCACAACTGGAGCTCAATCCTCAATCGCACGACTAGAGGTTCAGTCGCACGACAGGTCATACGACTGAGGGCTCAGTCGCATACGCCCATTCGCTTAGCTGTTTAGTCGCACGACTGAGGGTTCAGTCATGTTGGATCCCATCCGCATAAGTCCAATCGCATAGTGTTCAGTCGCATGGAGGCCATGCGACTGAAGGGTGCCCAATTGCCCAAATAGGGCTGTTGTGTACGAGGAGAGGTATAGTTCATCTACTGGCCTTCGGGAGAAGAATGAGGGTAGGTAATGATGTGATAGCTCCCGTAGGTACATGTGTGATAACTGTCGAGGCTTAGAAGCCATGTTGGGCACGATGATGATAGTATTGCATGTGTATGTATGATGTATGCATGTTAGGTATGATGTTTCCATGATAGATGGTGAATACTGATGACTTGTAAATGTCGATGTTCCTTGCTTCGACGTATGTTTATCTTTCTGCATCTTTACGTGTATGGTTTATGAATGAATGAAAAGTATTACGTAACGTAAGGTGAAAGATAATGAAAAGAGGAACTTAATGAATGAACGCATGCATTAATGAATGAATGAACGAACGTAAAGCTAAAGAGTGTATGTATGAGGTGAGCGACTCTGTGTCGCAACAGACTCGAAGGAGGATCTTTGTCGCGTACCCTGGTGCTGTGTCAGTCTTCGGACATCAGTCGGGGGTTTGTTTGTCAAGCCCCGGCACAACATCAGCTTTCGAGCATGAGTCGGGGGTATTGCATGAGGCAAGATAGAGAGATGAGATCTCTGTCGCGTATCCGGTACTGTGTCAGTCTTCGGACATGAGTCGGGGGTTTGTTTGTCGAGCCCCGGCACAGTATCAGTCTTCGGACCTGAGTCGGGGATATTGCATGAGACGAGATAGTGAGGTGAGCAACTTGGTGTTGCAACAGACTCGGATGGAGTTCAATCTAGATGATTGACTCGACGGGATCTTTGTCACGTATCCCGGTGCTGTGTCAGTATTCGGACATGAGTCGGGGGTTTGTTTGTCAATGTAGAGGACTAATCAAGGCTCGGTAAAACAATTGAAGGCTGAATAAAGATGACTTCGGAAGACTGCTTAGTGCGAAAGACAAAGTCACACGAAACTGAAGCCCGCGTGAAATTGCCTGTCGCGCGAGAGTCGGGATTTAGTATAAATTGTTTAGTTTTCGTTTTGTAATCAAGTCTTTGATCATTTTTCATTCCAGAACTCTTGTATTACTGTGTGTTTTCGCACAAGACCTGTTATAGGTTGTTTTGTTCAATACAAGAAGCATATTTTGATCAATTCGATTCTACTCTTATTCCAATCATGTTTACATTCCGCATTCACATGATTGAGATCGTGATTTGAATATTTCTGGGAGAAATCCATAGTTTTACAATTGGTATCAGAGCATTAGGCTCTAGAACCACGATTTGAAGAAGTTTGGATTGATTTCTACTCATTTTTTGTGGTATTCATCATTGGTTACTTGAGATTAAGCCATGGTGATGTTATGCTGCCAAAATTTTGAGAATTTGGATTGAATTGGACTGATTTAGTGGACTTTAGTTGAACTTTAATCATAATTAAGTTTAAAAATTGAACTAAACTCATTAAAATCGGACTAAAATGAGTATAATCGGACCTATTCAGTGATTTGGAGGTGATTTTCGCTTGAAAACACACTTGGAGAATTGATTATGCGTGAAAATTGGACTGTTCGCGTGCGAAATTAACAATTTTCGCACAGGCAGTTTTTGGCGTTTTTCGCGCGAAAATAATTTGTTGGAAAAGGAAGCTTTCGTCCAAACATCTATTTCGTGCGAGGATCATTCTCGCGTGATACTTATTTTCGCGCGAGTCAATTATTTTCGCACCAGTTTTCAAGGTTCAATAATCTCTGATTCAATTCCACAGAATGTCTTCATCTACTCCTAACTTGAAGCATCTCACTGCTTCTCTTCATCTTGATACTGAAATTGGTACTGGGAACAAGACACCTAGACTTCTCAGCGAAGATGATTATGCTGATTGGGCTTACAGGTTCGAAAATCATGTTATCTATACTGAACCAAAGATGTGGAGGTCGATCAAGTATGGTCCTTATATTTCCCTGTACAAGAATGATAAAGGAGAGATGGTCCAGAAACCTGAACACTTATGGGATGAAGATGACATAAAGAGATTAGAGCTTGATGACAAGGCTTATGCTGCTATTACCATGGCCTTGACTACTGAAATATCACACAAGTTTAAAGAGTTTAGAGGTGCAAAGGTGTTATGGGATGCACTAGAAACTTAGATCATGGGCAATAAAGACATGAGGGAAAGTAAAAAGGATATGCTGAATCAAGAGTTCAACATGTTTAACCATGTTGTGGGTGAAGCTTTGGATGTTCAGATTGCCAGGTTTGTAAAACTGGTAATAAAAATGAAGAGTGCTGGGATTACACTGGAAACAATCATGGTAAACAAGAAACTGCTGAATTCACTTCCATACAGTTGGAATCACAACTGTACACTGATCAAAAGAACTAAAGACTTGTATACTCTTTCTCTGACTGATCTTATATCAACCATCAAGTCATATGAAATGGATGATAAGCAGAGAGCTGCAAATCATCTAAGTTCTTTGGGTGCTGAAGCAACTGCTCTTTATGCTAAAATGGCTAGTAATCCTAATTACTATGTCAGTTATACCCAGATGTGTCAGCAACAGCAAACTGGAAGTCCAGCATCTTCTGATATTCAACTAGTAAACAACCCTCAAATTCAAATTCCAGCTGCTCAACATTATTCCCCTATCATCCATCAACAAATCCCTCAAACCCCATCTCCACAAAGTGGTCAACATGCTTATGTTGCTACCACTAGTCCTTCAAAGCAGACAGTCCAGATTGCTGAGGAACATCTTGCCCTATTCACTACATTCATGTCAAGCTATGAAGCTTTTATGGCTGATAGACTCACTGCTCCTAATGTCTTCATTGATAATCTTCAACAAGTCAATCCTGATGATGTTAAGGAAAATGAAATCAAGTACCAAATGGCTATGGTGGTATACAGGGCAAAGAACTTTGCTAGACGTACTGGGAGAAAAATGTTTGGTGTAAACAACTCTAGCAAAATTGGTTTTGACAAATCCAACCTAAGGTGTTACAACTGTGACAAACCAGGTCACTTTGCTAGAGAATGTACAAAACCCAAGTCTGGTCAAGCTGAAGCTCCAAAAAGGATGGTGAATGTGGAGATTGAAACAAAGAAAGACAAAGCAAGTACTTCTGGAAGCAGCAAAGCATTGGTTTCACAAACTAATGCTGAATATGATTGGTCTGACCAAATGGAAGCTCTTGATATGAAATTATCTACTGCTTTGATTGCCAAGATTGTTACTGAACCTGAAGAGGAGGAGAATCTATTTGCTGAATTTGTTTCTGATGATCTGTTGGAAGGGGTGTTTGGTGAGAAAGAAGAAGAGAAAGAGGAAGTTGAAACAGAGAAGGAGGAAGTTGAAGAAGAGAAAGAAGAAGTTAAACAGGAAGAGAAAGTTGCTGAGAAAAGGGTAGAGGTTGAAGAGTACACTGTTGAGCCTCCAGTCAAATGCCAATGTGAAGATCTAAAGACTGTTGAAGTTGCTCCAGTGGAAGAACAGGTTGCTGTCATAAAGGCTTTCATGGTAAAGAAGGTTGAAGAAACTAAAGGAGAAAGTTCAGAACCAAAGGTATATGATGATTTATGCACAAATTCTTGTGTTGAGAAAGTTCAAAGGTATAGAGTTCATAATGAGAAGTTGATAATGGAAGTTGAAAAACTTCAATATCAAGCTCGAAAACATAAGTCAAATGAAAAGATTTTTAAAGAGAAACTTGATGGTTTAAATAAAACAGTTTACAACTTACAATTAAATCTTCATGATAAAGAATGTACAAATAATGATTTGACAAATAGAATTAATGAACTTGCCTTAGAAATCAATAGACTCAACAGTGAACTAGCTTCGGCTAAATTGACTGTTGAAAAGTTTGAACTTTCATCAACTATGGTTGAAGGTATTATCAAGTCACAAATGACACAGAGGATAAAAGGAGGAAAGTGTGGTGTTGGATTTTCAAACATCGCTCCTCCAATTAATCATGATTATTCATGTTTACCTTCATCTGATGTCATTTCTGATTCTGATATGAGTTATGGGATAGGCTTTTCTCCATCCTCAGACTTAAAACCTTCAGTCAAGGTAAATCTGATAGTTGATCCTATCATAATAACTAAACCTAAACAATCAACTAAAAATCTTTATGCAGATAATGTGAAGGTGGATGGTTTGGTTGAAGAGTGGGAGAGTGACTATGAGAGTGAAAATGAAAGTGAAAGTTTGAAAAATAAGAATGTAAATGATTTCAGATCTGATTGTAATCAAACTTCATCAAGAAATGAAAATATTGTTGATTTGAATGTGCCAAAATTAAATATTAAATGCAATTTGAATGAAAATCAAAAGGCAAATCAGAAAGAAAAACTTGAAAAGGACTATAAAAGTAGATTTGTTTCTAAAGGTTTAATTGAAAATGAAGATCATAGTTTTAAAGAAACGAATTTTCGATTCTTTAAAAATAAACTTCATCATAAGGCTAATCTTGTGAACCAAGATATTTGTAGCCCAGATTTGCAAGTGAAAGCTCCTTCTTCATCCTTTATGAAAATTGAAAAGCCTGGTCCTTCTCCAGCATCCATTCGCATGTCAAAGCCTGGTCCTACTCCAGCAAATTCTAAGACTGGTCCAATTCCAGCATCAACACTTCCAAAAGTCACTACAGCTAAATCTCATATTACAAGTGGTCACAATTTACCAATTTCCTCAAATTTGCAAAAGATGAAAAAACAATTATCAAATGAAGCAAAGATTCGAGAGACTGTGCAGAGAGTTAAACCAAAAAGTCAATCTGACTTTGGTTTTTATGACAATTTTTATAATTGTCATCCACAGTTTGTTTTCCACACACAACAAAGAAAATGTTATCAGTGTGGAAACATAAATCATTTGGCGAATAATTGTCCTTTTCGTCAAAAATCATTAAGTAAACAACGATTTCATAATTCTATTGCTCACAATAGAAAAATGTTTTTCACTCGTGGAAAATTTTCAAAACCAATGAAATAAAAGGTTGATCATGCTAATGATATTGAAAAGAACAAGAATTTGAAAAATGATTTAAAAGATAAAATCAAATTGAAAAGTGTAAATGAAAAGACTGATGTGCTAAACAAATATAATAATCTCAAATCTTTATATCTCACTGCAACACAGAATGTGCTCAAGTCGTGTTTGACTTAGGTACCAAAAGCTAAGTAAGTTTGTTACTTATGCAGGGACAACCGCAAAAGACTATTGAAAGCCTATGGCATGTAGACAGCGGTTGTTCAAGACACATGACTGGGAATTTATCCTTACTACAAGATGTTCAGTCTTATAATGGTGGAAGAGTGATTTTCGCAGGAGACAAAGGAGGACGAATAACTAAGCGTGGTACAGTTACTAATGGTGTCCTTAGCTTTGAAAATGTGAACTTTGTTGAGGAATTAAAACATAACCTGTTAAGTGTGTCTCAAATTTGTGACAAACAATATTCTACACACTTCACTAACAAAGAATGCATAATCATAAAACCGGGTTTTGTTATTCCTGAGGAATGGGTTTTGATGAGGACTCTGAGAGACAATGACACATATCTTCTTGATATGCATTGTTCAAATTCTTTGGTAACTGCTTCTTGCTTATTATCCAAAGACTCGGAGAATGATTCCATGTTATGGCATCGTCGATTAAGACATGTCAATCTTAAAAATATGAACAAACTGGTACGTGGAAATCATGTCATTGGTTTACCCGAAAAAGAATTTCAATTAAATGAACATTGTTTGTCATGTTCAAAGGGTAAACAACATAAACTTCCTCACAAACCAATTGCACACAACTCAATCGAATCAATCTTACAACTCTTATACATGGATCTTTTCGGTCCAGTGAGTGTTTTAAGTTTGGGTCGAAGATCTTACTGTTTGGTTGTTACTGATGACTTTTCTAGATTTACTTGGGTGTTTTTCTTAGCATCTAAGGATGAAACTCCACATCTGTTGATCAAATTCATTAATTTGGTGGAGAATCAGACAGATAAAAAGGTAAAATGAATCCGAAGTGACAATGGAACAGAGTTTTGCAATCAAACGTTGAACGAGTTTTGTGAATCCAAGGGCATTGCTAGACAATTCAGTGCTGCAGACACTCCACAACAAAATGGAGTTGCAGAACGAAGGAATAGAACATTAATTGAAGCTGCTAGAACAATGATATCTGCTGCCAAATTACCTCTGTTCTTTTGGGTTGAAGCAGTAAACACTGCATGTTATGTCCCGAATCGTGCTTTAATCAATAAAAGATTAAATATGACTCCTTATGAAATATTTTATAAACACAAACCCAAAGTTAAATATTTTAAAGCCTTTGGTTGTTGTTGCACTTTATTACACACAACTGAATCAACTTTAAAATTTTCTAAAAAGGCTGATGAATGTTACTTTGTGGGATATGCAGCTAATAAAGTTGCATATCGTGTTTATAATAAAAGAACACGACAAATAATTGAGTCATTTAATATTGATTGGCACGAGCTTAACATAACTGATGCAGGTTCAGCTCCTTCATGGGTTTATGATTCTGAATCTTTGTTCATAAATTTTAAAATTTCTAATCCTTCGTCTGCAGATTCTAATTCTCAAGCAATATCTTTGGAGAACAAAATCATTGAGGAACTTCCATCTATTATATATGAAGATTCTGCAATTTCTTCATCATCTAAGGCTATTCCCACAGCTTCTGTGCAAGTATCTAACAGTTCTGAGTTATCAGACATTCCTTCAGAACAAATTCACAATCAGGAGCTGGAAGAATCATTGGGTTCACCATTGTCTTCATCTTCTTCAGAAACTTTAGATACACCAATAGAAGTCATTCAAGTTCCATTTGAAGAATCTCCAACTGTGTCTACTGCTTCTGTCAATCATAATTCAGATGACACATTTGAAGAAACTATTATGTATCAGTCTAGAAACTCTGAAGAAGTGAATGCAAATCTTGAACACATCACTAACTTGGACGTTGAAATTGTTGCAGATGACATTCCTCAACTAAGAATTCATAAAACTCATCCAACTGAAGCAATCATTGGTCCATTACATGAAGGAGTCATTACCAGAAGTTGATCAGGAGCAATCAACACATGTCTACATGCTTGCTTTCTATCACAAATAGTGCCCAAGAACGTTGAAATGGCACTCAAGGAAAATAGTTGGATAGAGGCAATGCAAGATGAGTTGATGCAATTTTAAGAAGCTGAATGTTTAGCATCTTGTAGAACTTCCAAAGGATAAGCTTCCAATTGGAACAAAATGGATATTCAGAAATAAGACGGATGAAAAGGGTTTTATAGTTCGAAATAAAGCACGTCATGTGGTGCAGGGATTCTATCAAGTTGAAGGATTGGATTATGAAGAAGTGTGTGCTCCAGTTGCAAGACTTGAAGCAATATGCATATTCTTAGCCTTTTCTTCATACATGAATATCAATGTGTATCATATGGATGTTAAAACTGCCTTTTTATACGGAGAAATTAAAGAAGAAACCTATGTTTGTCAACCTCCTGGATTTGAAGACCCAGATCATCCTGATTATGTTTACAAGTTGGATAAGGCATTATATGGTTTACATCAAGCACATCGTGCTTGGTATGCAACTCTGACTGAACATTTGCTTGCAAATGGTTATTCACGAGGAGCTATTGATCAAACCTTATTCATTCGTAAATCAGGCGATGACATCATTCTGGTTCAAATCTATGTCGACGATATCATTTTTGGATCTACAAATGATAGTATGTGCACTGAGTTTGAAGAAGTGATGAAAAAGAAATTTGAGATGAGTTCCCTTGGAGAAATTTCATTTTTCTTAGGTATCCAAGTTAATCAATCTGAAACTGGTATTCTCATTCATCAAGAAAAATATGTTCAGACTATTCTTGAGAAGTACAAGTTTCAAGATTCCAAAGTTGCTCCAACTCCTATGTCTTCTCGTCCTACTCTCACTCCAGATCCATTAGGCGAATCCGTTGATCAACATCTGTACAGATCAATTATTGGTTCTCTAATGTATCTCACTGCAAGCAGACCGGATATCATGTTCCCTGTTTGTCAGTGTGCCCGCTATCAAAGTGATCGAAAAGAATCACACATGAAAGCTGTCAAGCGGATTTTCAAGTATCTCAAGGGTCAACCCAAACTTGGTCTTTGGTATCCTCGAAATTCTGATTTCAATTTATTTGCTTATACTGACAGTAATTATGGTGGTTGTAATTTAGACAGGAAGTCGACTACCGGTGGATGTCAATTCTTGGGTAACCGACTCATTTCCTGGCAGTGTAAAAAGTAGAACACTATTTCCACATCCACTGCCGAAGCTGAATATGTGGCTGCATCGAGCTGTTGTTCCCAGCTTGTCTGGATTCAACAACAACTTCACGATTATGGTCTCAATATTTATGACACACCAATTTGGTGTGATAACACGGCAGTTCTGAACATCGTTAAAAATCCCATTCAACATTCCAAAACTAAACACATCGACATATGCATCCATTTTATCCGTGACTGTTTTGATCGAAAACATATTCATTTAAAACAAGTGCCGTCAACCGAAAACATTGCTGACTTATTTACCAAGGCATTTGATCATTCTCGATTTGATTTCCTTGTGCAATCATTGGGAATGATTAATTTTGGATAAATTGATTTCTTGAATCTTCACAAAAAAATTTTTCACTTTTATTAATAACGAATAAAATTGCAATTGTTTCTTTTTCTTTAAAAAGACAATCACAATTTTAGAGGGAAAAAATTAGAAAAACACGTTCTAAAAATATTTTTTTTGGTTTTAGGAGGAGTCAAGATCAAAGAATTGAAAAATAAAAAGAAAAGAAATTTTCATACTTAAATGAGAAATGATATTACAAAGTTCTAAAAGAGTCTAAGTACTTTCAAAGACTTAAATACGAATAGACTTGGATTATGATTGATGTGTCGATAGGCTTTGCTTTCAGAAATAAAAAGATCATAATTGAGTGATTAAACTTGAATTAAAGTGATATGATTTAGTGGGGAACATATCAGGATTCTGTGACAATGTCAAAAATGTTCTAACACAGACTGAGAGTTATAATCTTGTCATACTCAAGCTTGTATTTGTTTGATTCAGTGATTATCATAACTATGTATATATATATAAAAGAAAATACAAAAAGACAAAAAGAAATAAAATGACAAAAAGAAAATAGTTGAGCAAATAATTGAGCAAAAAGATGCCAAAAGGCCATATAGGATATAAGATGCCAAAAACACAAATCAAAAGATATGTCTAAAGACATACATACTATATGGTATATATTTTCTATTTTGAGAATATTTTCTGATCATGGAAGGCAAAATCAAAAGATGGGGCATGTAAGTCCGAATGGCTTGTAAGACCTAAACATCTTGAGAGGACAGACGTAAGTCTGGATGGCTGTTAGTAAGTCCTTAAACTTGTTAATATTCCGTGTTAAGAGTATTTCTCAGGCTAGTTATGCTCAAATAGTTATATTTTAGGAATCAATAAATGGTATCACTGATCAACAATGCATGGTTTAAGTCAATTTGGGGTGACTTGAAATCTCAACAGTGTCTTGAAGGATAATAATTATTTTACAGAAGTTCTGATTGTGGGATCCACTGACTCATATTAAATCAATACAAAACATGATATATATCACTCTTTACGTATCTAAGTAAAGACTGAAGCATAAGTTTAAAGTGGACAAATTATATTGACAATCTACTTAACCAGTTTTATTTTAAATAAGGCTGGACAAAGTCTTGACTTGACTATGAACTATATGATCTCATTATGAAAATTCTTAAAAAGAAAATTTTGTAAATAAGCAATTTTGATCTTGATTCTTTGTTCATTATTTTGTATCCTTTTAGTTTTTGTTTTGTTTTATTTTGTTTTGTTTTGTTTTTGAGTAAATAAATAAAAGTGTATTTTCATATATAGAAAATTGAAGATTCTCGAAATTAATTGGTCACTTGGTGAATAAAACACTCTGTTTGTTTCATAAAAAGAAAATAAATAAAGATTTGTTTTGTAAAAAAATTGAAAATTCTGAAATTTTTCTAAGTATTAAGTGAGTGTCTCGCGAAAGTGTTCACCGCGCGAAAAAGATTGTCGCGTGACAATGCTGAGCTATCAATATCTAAGTCTTTTCGGGCGAAGATATTTTTCGCTTCTTGGTGTCACCCGAAAGGATTTTTCGCACAGATTCAAACTTGTGATTTCTGACCTCATCTTGTGTTTCTACTACTTTTGTTTGATCGTTTATCATCTGTGATTGATTCCAAGGTAATGTGAATCAAATGGTTACTTTAGATATGAAGGTTATAAATGGAACTTAACAACTTGAATTTAAAATCAATTAAATGGACTTAAAAGTTGAAATTAATGAACTCTATGAACCTATTACTGCCACCAAATTCTCGACCAATACTAACATTTATTCAGAGCTGAATGATGCTTTTTGGAGTACAGCTACCATAGAGAAGGATAATGAAGGGAATACCATCATTACTGCCACGGTGAATGGTGATTGATGACTCTTCAAGAATTGATGAAAACACCAAAGCTCCAATGAAAATAAGAGTCTATCAACATCCTAAATTTATAAGAAAAGTCCCAGTTCATGCTCTTGTTCCTCCAAATTCTTTGAAGTAATTAATTTCTTGGAGATGTGAAAAGGATTCAGGTCAAGCTGTGATCAAATGTACTGACAGATCATTTAGAATCATTGATCCAGCTAACTTAATGAAATTCGGCAAAGACGACTTGATCAAGCTACTACACTGTCCTATTTCAGCTGATGAATCTGTTTACTTTTTGTCTTGCCAATAAATCTGGATGACAGGTCAAATCCTTAGAAATAAATGGTATGCTTATTCTGGTTCTTACAAGAAAGCCAATGTTGATTTTGACTGATGATGTTTCACCGAGCCTAGGGGGAGATTGTAGAGGACTAATCAAGGCTCGGCAAAACAATTGAAGGCTGAATAAAGACAACTTTGGAAGACTGCTTAGTGCGAAAGACAAAGTCACACGAAACTGAAGCCCGCGCGAAATTGCCTGTCGCGCGAGAGTCAGGATTTAGTATAAATTGTTTAGTTTTCGTTTTGTAATCAAGTCTTTGATCATTTTTCATTCCAGAACTCTTGTATTACTGTGTGTTTTCACACAAGACCTGTTATAGGTTGTTTTGTTCAATACAAGAAGCATATTTTGATCAATTCGATTCTACTCTAATTCCAATCATGTTTACATTCCGCATTCACATGATTGAGATCGTGATTTGATTATTTTTGGGAGAAATCCATAGTTTTACAGTCAAGCCCCAGCACAGCATCAGTCTTCGTACATGAGTCGGGGATATTGCATGAGACAAGACCTAGATGAGAAAGAGAATTATGAAATGAAGTATGAAACGAACGAAAGTAATGAAAGTTAAAGAACGAATGAATGAAAGTAACAAATGGAAGGAACGTAATGATAACTGATGAAATGGGATCCTTGTCACTCGATCTCAGTAATCATGGCTGTGTGCCATGAAGAGGATAAAGTTTGGCAGGATCTAGATAGAAGTAAAAGATAAAAGATGCATGTAATGACGTATGAATGAACGTAATGAACGTACGGACTAATGTAACGAATGTATGAATGAAAGTAAGAAACGTACGAACGAAAGAAAAACTTTATGAATGAACGTGAATGTTAACGATGAACGGTACGCAAATGGAACCTAATAAACAAATGATGAAGATAATAATAATATTATCTATGTGTACGTATGTTGTGTGATCGTATGTTTGTACGAACGGTTTTAACGAAAGAAAAGTATGTTTTATTTAAAAGTAGAACTCACTCAGCAACGCTGACTTTGATGTGTTTCCAGTTGGCATGTATGTTGCTGAGGATGGCACGGGGCGACTACTCAGTTCTTTTGGGATGCCATTCCTTTGTACATTATGTTGCATACAAGTATTTGTTGAGGATTCAAATAAATGGGAGTTCTTAAGGAATCCTCTTAGTTTTAAATATTTCCGCAACAATCATTGTAATGTTACAAAATGACATGTTTTTAGTTATTAATGAAAGTTTTAATGTTTCCGCTGCAATGTTTTTATGAAGAACGATAAAGAATTATGTTTTATGTGCGATGAATGAACAGCTGTGAGGTGCCCAGGGATGGGGCCTTACAAGTTGGTATCAGAGCCAAAGTTTAAGTGAAATGGGTAAATTTTCAAAATAAACCTAAACTTAAACTGAGAATGGGATGGTACGGGAAGGGATGCCAATCTGAGTAGCTGCGTGCCATCAGGTATTTTCTTAAAGTTAACCGGTATTATGTGCGCATGTTATGTGTTTATGTGCTACTGTTAGATTTAGATGCTAATATAGTCAGGACAGGTAATGCTCGGGGTATGAAAAGTAACGTAAGAGGCTAATCACAACTGATCACTGTAATTAGGGACTTACTATACCTGGCATGAACCGAGCTGTTCCCTTGAATGACCATGTTGGTGTTTGAATCTTTCAGTGTGTGATAGAGGATGGCCGGTGGTAGATCTTCTAAGGCTTCACGTGGTGGAGGTGGTGGCGGACGTGATGTTGAACCACGGGCCACAAGGGGAAGACCTAGAGTTGAGAAGGTGGTTCATGAGGGACCCGAGACCCCTCATCCAGAGGGTGGTGATGAGAGTGCTAACCTGAGAGCCTCGATGAGAGAGGCGGTTGTGGAAGAAGTGCACCAGGCCATGAAGATGATCTTACCGTCTGTGGTGGCTGAAGTGATAAAGGCTGTTAGGGATGAGGAGAGACAGGAAAAGGGTAGACCTTCGGGTGGAAGGAGACGGACGGAGACTGGAACGGTTTTCTCTGATGAGGAGGAAGAGAAGGAGGAACCTGTGCAGGAGGCGGCACGAGGCTGTAACTACGGGGCATTTCAACGATGCACGCCCCCAACTTTTGATGGTAATGGCACTGCTGCTGCTGCTCACCGGTGGGTGAGGGAAATGGAAGCCGTGCAGAATATCAGCGAGTGCCGGGAGGATCAGAAAGTGATGTTTGCCGCCCACTCTTTCGTGGACTCAGCTTTGTGCTGGTGGGACAACATAGTCCAAGTTAAGGGTAGCCGGGCTATCAGAAGAATAAGATGGTCAGAGTTGAAGAGGCTGGTGATTAAGGAGTTCTGTCCTCACCATGAGATGGATAAGGTTGAAAGGGAGATCCTGCAGTTGGAAGCGGGGACGAGGACACATCAACAGTACACCACCAAATTCAACGAGATGGCACGACTGGTGTCGGAACAGGTGACACCTCTTTCGCGGAAAATTAAGAGGTACATTCAGGGCTTGCCGGCGGATATCCGTAGGCACATGATCGCGGCCCAACCCAGCACATTCAGGTCGACGGTAGATCTGGCGGGAAGGTTATACGACGAGCGGGAGGCGATGGCGATAACGGGCGAAGCGAAGGAGCAAGCCTATGTTAAGAAGGGGAAAGGAAGGCGAGATAGTGATGGTGGAATGGAGGCCGAAGGTAAAGTGATAGGATCGAGGATCGAGAGAGGATAACAAGAAGGAATGAGGTATGCAAGAAGTGTGGTAGTGGTCACGAGGGGGAGTGCAAATGGGGACTGAGCGTTTGTTTTCAATGTGGAAAGGAAGGTCACAGGGCAAGGGAATGCCACGTGGCTAAGTGCTACAGCTGTGGTGAGACGGGACATCTGAGCAAGGATTGTAGGAAGTCAAGGGCAGGAAGCTCCGGTGCGAGGAAGGAGGACAGGGGGTGAAGGCTAGAGCGGACTTCGACTTGACGACGGGTATGTTTCTGGTAATTTATGTTTAAGCCCTTATGCCTTGCATGCGATGCCAGTAGTAGTTCGTTCCTACTGCCTACTGTTATGAGTTGCATGGTAGGAGAGGAAACGTCTAGGAGCCCTTCGATGTAGAGATTACTATTAGTAGATTCACTAGGTTACTTGATGCCCTAGAGGATTGCATGATGCAATGGAGAAAGCTGTGTCACCCATTGTCTGAGGAACAGTTTCAGCCTGTGATTGATTCACCGAACAGCAAAGTACGCATAGTTTCAACGTTGTGGCAAACAAGTGGAATGGGAAGGTCGGAAGCAAAAGAAAAAGGTAAATTTGATTTGGGCCACCAAAGAAGCCGATTTGCCTTTCAATCGTAGTGTACCTGTAAGGAACCTGAGAAAAACCGATCTCGGTATAGTTATATTTGGAACAACACATAGCACGATTAATGAAAGCCTTTCTCATCAGTTGTTTGGTTTGCAAGAGGGTCATTATTCATACATAAAGAACATCAAACAAGGGCCCGGGGTAAGCAGCAACTTTACGCAAGTTGAAGGCCTTGTTCTTCAAGCACTAAGGCTGAGGGTTCTCAGTGATGCTCTGAAGCTCAATGATTATGACGCCGAGCCTTTGCTCAGATATTGCGATGTTTCTTTTAATTATAGTAACCGCACTCTACATGGCATATTTGAGACCGCAGGTCCTGGTCAAATGAACATCGATCAGTACGCATGGGTTGCCGATGGAGATAATCAAAGATAGACCAGAAGTCGAATGTTGATAAACGATGTAGAGTGATAGGATTCCAGGTGAGAGACTGGAAAAGAGATGAGACAGTATTACCCGCAAAGATTTAAGGAAAAACCGGTTTCGGGGACGAAACCCGTTTAAGGGGGGTGGACTTGTAACACCCGGAAATTTATGTTTGGGATGTCAAGCGACTGGAGGCCCATACGCATGGAAGTCATGCGACTGAGGCTCCATCGCACGATAGTCGCACGACTAGAGCTCCATACGCATGATAGTCACACGATTGGAGTGTCCAATCGCATGGAGCTCATGCGGCTGAAGGTTCAGTCGTGTAGAAGCTCGGGCGACTGGACTGTAGTATTTAAGTGAGAGGGCAGCCCTTACCCTCTCCCCACACTTGCGAAATCAGCCAAAAAGAAGATAAGAGAGAAAGAACAGAGAAAGAGAAGAAAAGGGGTGGTTCGGGCTCGGAATTCGTTGTGTGACGAGTCAAAACGAATCTCTAACCGAGGAGGCTGCTAAGGTGAGTTCTAGGACCCCTCTTTTACACGTTTTTGAAGGATTTTAGGGCTGGAACACATCTGAAACTATTTTCGGGTTTTGGGTGTTTAACCCGTGTATGTATGAATGTGTATGTGTATAGTGTGTTTGGAGTGCGATTTTGAACGTGTATGTGCTTGAATGTTGTCATAGTATGATTTCCTATGGTTTAGGAGGGTTAATTTGGGCTTAAAACGAGTTTGGAAGGATTTGGAGGTCGTGAGTCGCGACTGCAGTTCGGGATGAACTGCAATCGCTGCCCAGCTAGGGCTAGGCGACTGGAGAGCCAAGCGCACGACTGAAGGACGATTGAAGCTCAACCGCATGACTGGAGCTCAATTGTACGACTAGAGGTTCAGTCGCACGACAGGTCATACGACTGAGGGCTCAGTCGCATACGCCCATTCGCTTAGCTGTTCAGTCGCACGACTGAGGGTTCAGTCGTGTAGGAGCCCATCCGCATAAGTCCAATCGCATAGTGTTCAGTCGCATGGAGGCCATGCGACTGAAGGGTGCCCAATCGCCCAAATAGGGCTGTTGTGTACGAGGAGAGGTATAGTTCATCTACTGGCCTTCGGGAGAAGAATGAGGGTAGGTAATGATGTGATAGCTCCCGTAGGTACATGTGTGATAACTGTCGAGGCTTAGAAGCTATGTTGGGCACGATGATGATAGTATTGCATGTGTATGTATGATGTATGCATGTTAGGTATGATGTTGCCATGATAGATGATGAATACTGATGACTTGTAAATGTCGATGTTCCTTGCTTTGATGTATGTTTATCTTTCTGTATCTTTATGTGTATGGTATATGAATGAATGAAAAGTATTACGTAACGTAAGGTGAAGGATAATGAAAAGAGGAACTTAATTAATGAACGCATGCATTAATGAATGAATGAACGAACGTAAAGCTAAAGAGTGTATGTATGAGGTGAGCGACTCCGTGTCACAACAGACTCGAAGGAGGATCTTTGTCGCGTACCCCAGTGCTGTGTCAGTCTTCGGACATGAGTCGGGGGTTTGTTTGTCAAGCCCCGACACAGCATCAGCTTTCGAGCATGAGTCGGGGGTATTGCATGAGGCAAGATAGAGAGATGAGATCTATGTCGCGCATCCCGGTACTGTGTCAGTCTTTGGACATGAGTCGGGGGTTTGTTTGTCGAGCCCCGGCACAGTATCAGTCTTCGGACATGAGTCGGGGATATTACATGAGATGAGATAGTGAGGTGAGCAACTTGGTGTTGCAACAGACTCTGATGGAGTTCAATCTAGATGATTGACTCGACGGGATCTTTGTCGCGTATCCCGGTGTTGTGTCAGTCTTCGGACATGAGTCGGGGGTTTGTTTGTCAAGCCCCGGCACAGCATCAGTCTTTGGACATGAGTCGGGGATATAGCATGAGACAAGACCTAGATGAGACAGAGAATTATGAAATGAAGTATGAAACGAACGAAAGTAATAAAAGTTAAAGAACGAATGAATGAAAGTAACGAACGGAAGGAACGTAATGATAACATATGAAATGGGGTCCTTGTCACTCGACCTCAATAATCATGGTTGTGTGCCATGAAGAGTGTAAAGTTTGGCAGGATCTAGATAGAAGTAAAAGATAGAAGATGCATGTAATGACGTATGAATGAACGTAACGAACGTACGAACGAATGTAACGAATGTATGAATGAAAGTAAGAAACGTACGAACGAAAGAAAAACTTTATGAATGAACGTGAATGTTAACGATGAACGGTACGCAAATGGAACCTAATAAACAAATGATGAAGATAATAATAATATTATCTATGTGTACGTATGTTGTGTGATCGTATGTATGTACGAACGGTTTTAACGAAAAGAAAGTATGTTTTATTTAAAACTAGAACTCACTCAGCAACGCTGACTTTGATGTGTTTCCAGTTGGCATGTATGTTGCTGAGGATGGCACGGGGCGACTACTCAGTTCTTTTGGGATGGCATTCCTTTGTACATTATGTTGCATACAAGTGTTTGTTGAGGATTCAAATAAACGGGAGTTCTTAAGGAATCCTCTTAGTTTTAAATGTTTCCGCAACAATCATTGTAATGTTACAAAATGACATGTTTTTAGTTATTAATGAAAGTTTTAATGTTTCCGCTGCAATGTTTTTATGAAGAACGATAAAGAATTATGTTTTATGTGCGATGAATGATCAGCTGTGAGGTGCCCAGGGATGGGGCCTTACAGCTACATGCTTATTCATGATTGTATGTTCGGGTTGTGTGTATTGGTGGGTTTTTAGGTGATTGAACTCCTTTTTGCATTCCGGTTTGAAGAAGTCTTGCCTGAAAGTTGTTAAAGGTGAGTTCTAGAACCCTTTTTTTCATGTGTTAACCGATTTTGGAGCTGGAAATGCATGTATGTTTGTTTTTATAAAATTGGTATGTTACCCGTATGTGTATGTATCAATGTGTATGTGGGTGGGGTATGTTTTGGGTGAATATGATGTTATGATTATGTTATGAATGTGTTTTGTTGTTTAGAGTGTAAGAACTAAGCTTAGAACATGTTAGAATTGAACTTCGGACTGAGATTATATTGATTAGTGCAAGTTGGTTGCCCATGCGCCTAAATAGTGGCTCATGCGCCTAACGCTCAGAATTGCCCAAGTGTTCCCCATGCGCCCAAAACCCCATGCACCTAAATAGTGGCCATGCGCCTAGAATTTGCCCAGAACGACTAAGTGTTGGACCATGCGCTCTAATAGTGCCCATGCGCCCAGAACCTTCCCATGCGCCCAGAAGGCCATGCGCCTGCATAGTGTCCATGCGCCTAAGACTTAGAATTTATTTTCTGAATTTTGGGAAAATGTAAAGTGTAGGCTTTGACTTGGGATGTTCCCGGGGGTGATTTGAGTTGACTTTTGGTGATGGATGATGTGTGATTAGATAGGGGTGCAAGATGATGATGTGTGATGTCTAGATGATGATATGTGTAGACTAGATGATGATATGTGTTGACTAGATGACGATGTGTGATGATGTGTAATATAAGTTTTGTTCCTTAATACGTATTATTTATGTGGCTTCACGTAGTGCGATTATGTTAATATACGTAAAGTATTATCTTAACGAAGCAAAAGAATTAAGATAATGAGAAGTGAAGCTTAATGAACGAATGAAAGCCTTGCAAGCAAAATGGAAAGAGGTTCACAACTCCATATGAGTTGTTAGAACAACTGTGTGTAGAATAGCATGCGATTTTGGCTAACTCATGAGGGTTCACACACAGTGGGAGTCAGTCTTGGTAGTTGCTCCATACGTGCGATGTGGTATTAACTGTGTGTTATGTAGCGTGCGATTCTGGCTACCTCATGAGAGTTCACACACACAGGGGAGTCAGTCTTAGTGACTGTTCCATACGTGCGATATGGGATCCTTGTCATCCGACCTCAGAAATCGTGGTTGAATGCCATGAAGAGGGTAAAGCTTGACAGGATCTAGATTCAGTGAAAGATAATAATAAAAGTGCGAAAAGTGCGTAACGTATAAAATGTGCGATACGGACGAAATGAATGAAACGTGCGATAAGAATGAAACATGCGATAAGAATGAAACGTGCGATAAGAACGAAATATACGATGTGTGACCATGTGCGATAGTAAAGAAAATGTTTTAACGAGCGAAAGGCAATTTATATTTTATAAAACTAGAACTCACTCAGCAACGCTGACTTTTATGTATTTTCCAGTTTGAAGGTGATTATTGCTGAGGATGGCACGGGCAGCTACTTGGCATTTTTTGGATGGCATCCATTTGTATAACAATGAAGTTTTTGTGATATAATGCAAATTATGATAATATGTAACAGTTAACTAAATTGTATTATTTTGCAAAAGTTATCATTAATATATGAAATGGTTTTGAGTTATTCTGCTGCAATGTTTTAAATGTAAATGTATAAATTATATGCGATGAATGACCAATTGTAAACGTTTCGGGAACGGGGCCTTACAAGTACATAGTGTAGACCCCCTGGTTAACAAACTTCCAATCTTGAGTGGGCTAATGGTGAGGTTTCAACAAATTATCATATGCCAAATGTAAGATAAATATTTTGATTTTACCTAACTGATTTTTGTATGCTTAAGAAGCTACATGTAAATGTATACCTTCAAAGTCAAAGTCTATCTTCATATGGTCAAAGATGATACATTCCAAAGTCCGAACACATCAGTATATCAAATTTTTCACTCCAATACCCTCACAAATCATGTAGATTTAGAGTTCAATTGTTGTTTGTTTGAGCTGTATGGTCAGAGTTTATTATGTTCGTCTTATAACTTCTATTTTGTATCTGGTTTTTTTTATTAATCTTTTTAGAAATGTACAGGCAATGAGAACTCAATGGAAGAATCTGTATTGAATGATCTTGAAAGGGTGACTGCACAGAGACATGTAGGGGCATTATTGGAATTTTGAATTTTGTGCTAACTTGTAAACACCCTTAATAAACATTTGTTTCTTTTGTTTTGAACTTATCAATTCAAGGATAAAACTCGCATTATCTTTCTAGATAGGCTTGCAAATAGCTCAAAACAATCACTTAACTCAAAGTAATCGCTATTTGAATGGTTTGCTTGTTTGGATGGGAATTTACAACAAATGCTTGTTGTGAGGGTTGAATGGATTGATTTTATGGATAAATCTAAAGTTGTGGTTGAGATCGCACTGGATTGTAATGGTTTTGATGAGAGGCTTGAAATTGAGGCACGGATGGATCCTTGACATTTGGATTAACATAATTGGTTGTTTGTTGTTGACATAACTGGGAATAGCTTATATATTAATTGGGAATACTAGCCATTTTTGCATTTAATGCAGATGCTTCAGCTCTCATTGTATTGATGTAATTTGTAGTTCTCTGCTTGTCATCCATTTCATATGACTTGATGGTTGAAATGAGATCGATGAGGGATAAGGTAAACAGGTCCTTGATTCTCTTGATGGTAGTGTAGTTATTGTTCCAGCTATATGGTAAATTGTTCAACAGTTTTTTGTTTGCAAAAATATTATCCAAGGTAATTCCAGCACTCTTCATCTTCGTTATCAGCTTAACAAACCTAGATAATTGAGCTTCCAAAGTTTCACCAAGTACATGGTTAAACATATTAAACTCTTGGTTCAACATGTCCTTTTGGCTTTCCCTCATATCCTTATTGTCCATTATCTGCTCCTCCATTGCATTCCATAAATCTTTAGCTTTCTGTAATACTTGAACTTTTGAGCAATCCTAGTAGTAAGTGTCATTGTAATAGCAGCATACGATCTGTCATCAAGCTCAAGTTTTTTCTTGTCTTCCTCATCCAAAAGTGTTCCGGTTTAGGCACCAATTCTCCCTTATCATTGTTATACACCGGAATATATGGTCCTCGTTTAATTGACCTCATCATCCGGGGTTGGGTGTAAATAGCGTGATTCTTGAAACGATAAACCTAGTCGGGATAATCTTTTTCACTAAGAAGTCTAGGTTTTTTTTGCTTTTTCCAACCTCATTGTCAAGGTTGAGCGTAGCAGTGATGTGTTTTAGATTAGTCATCTTGAAAATCAGAATTCAAACTTTTAAAAAAGTTTCAAAATTGAAGTTTTCACGTGAAGATTAGAGTTCTCGCACGAACAGACACCATTTTCACGTGGTTTGTTTTCTAACTGAATTTTGTGAAAAGGAAACTTCTCGCGCCAAAGGAATCTTTTGTAACAACTTTTTCAACAAAGTTTGTAGGGACTGAGGTAGAATTTAACGAATCACACCACCTCCAATTGAAGATGGTTGACGTTGTTAGTATCATTTAAACATTGATGTTAAGGATTTGAGGCTTCTTAACGATCAAGTTCTTATTAAGGTAAGTTACTCTGATACACTAAACAATTTATACCATCTTGGATCTTCATTTTCATGGACTTGATGTGTACATACTTTGTTTAATAATAATAGAGAGGACTTAATATTGATACAATCTTGTGAGAATGATGCATGCTGATGAATGATCACAGTATTTTATTTATGATACGTGACGGCGACTCACATTTGTTAGATTATTTTTAATGGGAAATGCTCACATTGGTTGTGTCAGTATGCTCTCCTTTTCCTTTTGCTCTAATGGTCATATTTCAAGAGGTATTTTGAGATATTGCTGATAGAACTCCTTTTTACCCATCCAAATATTAATCCCATTTTACAAGGATTCTTAAACAGGTAACTTGGGTCGTATCTCAGCTATCTTAATTAATTTAATATACACACATGTGGTTTAAATTGAAAGCTAATTGCTAAAAATATCTCCCAACAACCATCCTGAATTTGCATTCCTTTATTGGTTGACCTGGTTATACATAATTATGGATTGGTACATTAAATGGATTGCTATCAGTTCTTAAACTTTTATACATAATTGTGGATTTATTTACTAAATCATATATGTTCATCTTAGACAAGGTCCTTTGAAACGACTAGCTATTAATGCAACATTAAGAACACTTAACACTGTATCAAAATTTGTTTAGGAAAATTACCTACAAAAAGATTAGAAATGTTACTGTAGAGAAAACATATATGAGAGCTAAAAGAATGGCTCGTAAAGCAGAAGCATTAAAGTTAAGTACCTTATGGTCACAGTTGCATATCTTCATGCTTAGAATCAACAATTCCAATTTGCTTTCTTTTATTAGAATTATATATTTACGTTTGACGGATTATGTTTAATGTTGATGCTACTGGATGGCATGGAGCTATACAAACAAAGATCAGGTAACATTGAAATTAATATAACAATAAATTGGTTTGAAATTACATAACGTAAAACCCGCCGCAAAGTGCGTACTCCTTACTAGTAGTACTATTGTTATGCATCATTGGTGGTTAGAGCTATAAAAGAGCTGAACGTTCAACGAACAGTTCATAAAAAGTTCAATGCAAAGTTTGTTTCTTATGTTAATTCGTTTAATAAATGAAAGAACTCGAACAAGAAAATTATGTTCATGAAGTTAAATTGAATGAATATGAACAGAGTCCACATTTATGTTCGTTAAGGTTCGATAGTGTGTTTGTTTATGCTTATTTGTGTTTGTTTACTTAAATATTTTATATTTTATATTTTTATTTCATTGTTTTTAGTATTTAGAAATATAAAACAATAGTTATACTATATATCTCCGCTAACGTCCTCTGTTTGATCATTTTCAACTTCACTTATGCTAAAGTTTAACAAACTTATTGATTTTTGTGTTAATTATATTTACGATAATTATGTCAAATATGTTTCAATAATAACGTCAAATTTGTGTTAAACCTTGAGAAACTTTCGTTTGTGTTCATTTATTTTTATGAACATTTTTTGTGTTTGTTTGACTTTGTTTATGTTTATTTATATTTGAAAAGCATTCGTGAACAATTCATTTCCTTAAAAACAAACATGAAAAAAAATATAGTTCAATAAGTGTTTATAAACAATTAGTAAACAACTTATTTCATAATGAACGAACATAAACAAGATATTATTCATCTTCATGTCATTTGTTTACACCATATTGGGGGTCTAAATTTGAAAAAAAAATAGATGATGTGCTTATAATTCTATACCCTCTAAAAATTACACCCACTAAACAAGGGAAAATTTTAAAAATATTTTTTTCTCTCATGAAAATTACATAGAATATCATTTTATAAAACAATCTTCAAAATGTTCCTACTAGACAACGTCACGTCTATCTAACATTGTGTCATAGTCGTCTTCGTCCCTAATGTTATTTTTTTATATTTTTTTATTATTTTTATTTATTTTTCACATGGTTAGGCACTTCTATAACAAGGTCGAACGCCTCTACACAAAAGGTCATGCCTTCATTTGATGGTCGCCTCTATAGTTCACTCAAGAACGTCTTTATAGTAGTGTAGCCGCTTTTATATAATAGTCGGATGCCTTTATAGTACAATCGAACGGCTCTATAGTAGTACGACAGTCAAACGCCTTTATAGTAGCGAGCATATTTTCTGATAAGAATATTTTAAAAGATAGTTTTTTGAAAGAGACATTTTAAAAGAATTTGATAAATAAAAAAAAAAGACATTATAAGAATTTTCCTCTAAACGATTAACAAAAATCTAGCATAAGTTAGTAAAAAAATTGCAAAGAAAAGCTATTTCATACACCAACCACAACCTAAACTATCATTTGCAAGTAATAAAATTTTACATTATGATGCGTCAAAATATGTACATGGTGTGTGTATGAATTATTAAATATACATCCATTTGCAAACTATTCAAACCCCAGGTAACCGGTGTGTAATTTCATAAGATATCATTGGTTTATTGGCAGCCTTGATGTACAAGTCACCGTTGTCAACTTAAACTCTTAAATCCTTTCACAAACTCTCACCATTTTTCATATTCTTAATTCCACAAACAATAAAAACAATCAAATCCTCTTCTTGAATTCCGATCATCGGAGGAAATATCGATGCTTATCAATTGTTCAGTGTGTCGGATTCAACTGCAGCTGCCGCGGGAAGCAAGGGTCGTTAGGTGCTTCAACTGTCAACACCTTACTCGTGTAACTGATCCCCACACCCTCCAAACACCGTCGGTCGACGGGCGGAAGAGGGCCGTGATCTGCGGGATATCATACAGGGGAACTAGACATGAGCTGAAAGGTTGTATTAATGATGCAAAATATATGAGGCAATTGTTTATTGATCATTTTAAGTTCCCGGAGTCATCTATTCTCATGCTCACAGGTAAACTAAATTTCTTTTTTAATAACTTGTTACTTATGGAAACCAACTTGCCCTAGTGGTTTTCTAATTCATAACTCCTATCTTATTAATATTTCCTTTTAGCTTTATTTTAATTAATTATTTAGTTTGACTTTGATCTTTTTTGTTCTCCTCAAAATGATATGAAATTTTGTTAATTACAATAAAAAAAACCTATAATCTGACTGAATAATACCACTGATGAAAAGTAAAACGTAAGTAAATTAAAAAAAAAAACTTTTCATCAAGTCATAATCAAATTGGATAAACCACCACTAAACTCCAAACCTAGCATCTTTCTTGGTCATTATATTCCAATTTCATCATGTCAACAAAGGTATACTACCTAAAGTCAAAAGTCATTAGCTTTGACCAATTCAAGTCCAACCTTTTATTAAGTATTTCAGGGTCACATTTTCTTGACTTTCTAAAGACAGAAAGAAGAGTAACACCTTATTACACTAAATTTAAATAACCTTGAGATATTATCATCGATAGTTCTAGACTTCTAGTATCCGAATGTGATGGAGATGGTGGTGAATAACTAATTCCCTTTGATATTGTTTTCTCCCTTTTCCTATTAGTATTCATCAAATCTCGCTTTAATAAACACATGTGTTGTTCTTATGTTTTAAGAGGGCCAAATATAAAATTCTCCTGTGTTTATTTGCAAAAAATAAGTTAAAAAATGACAAAAAGAAACCGCAAAAAAGAAATTTCATCGCAAGCCTAGCTTTGGATTAGTTTTAATGGATATTTTTCATGAACTAATTTAGCAACCCGGTTGAAAAAAAATAGTAAATTAACAATTATAATTAATATCTAGAAATTATAAAATAGTGTTTTAGGTAAAATACGCTTGAATTACGTATAATTAACTAAAATACGCTTGAAATTACGTGTTAACTACTTTAGGCCATAAGCAATATTTCAAACTCGCATATTTAAAAAACTTTTTCTTTTTAACAAATTGTTTTTTAAACTTTTAAGTTTTCTTGAGAAACTTGTTTTTTAAACAATTTATTTTTTTTAAATATTCTTTGTACTAAAAAACTTCATTTTCATAAAAAATGTTTTTAAAAAAAAAATTACGTTCTAAACAGCAAAATATGTTTTAATTTGTCAAACGATCTATTTTATATTTTGGGAAGGACACTAATAATATCATGAGCATTTAACGTGATCATTAAATGGTTAAATTGTTATGCTAATAACATGTGAGAAAATGGTTGTGAGAAGATCACATGTAGTATATAGATATTTTGTTTTATTAGAATAGATAAATGTGTTTATTTGTCATTAAAATAATATTTTTATAAAAACATCACATTATATATAAATGTTACATTATAACAAATATGTAACATATTACATTATATATAAATGTTACATTATAACAAAAAATGTAACATATTATATACAAAATATAATCAGTTTTGACAGCCAACTTTTGCATATAAATCCAAAAGCGACAGAGCCCCATGATGTAGAAGGATATGAACACATTGTGGTCATCTTTTGAGTGGCAACCAAATGCAAAGTTGTACCCCATTTAATTACCATCTCCAATATTCACAAGTTATAAGAAATCCTTAAAACTCCCCAATTCAGTTTTACAAAATCTCAGTACAACTTAACAAAATGAGTATCATATATCCTTGAAATCAAAGATATTGTTTATAGTTAGAATCCAGTAAAGATAAATGAAACATACCAAGAAGTAGCAACATGAGAGGTCTGGGCTGCTAAAAAAATGTTTTCAAGACAATAAAAATGGCCAAAATATGCAGCATAGTGCATGCATATTATTCTATCTTTATCACCGCTAATTGAGATGGAAAAAGCTAAAAGTGGTTATGTATTTATAAGTGGTAAAGTTGATCTTTAAGCTTTCAAAATAATACATGACCTTATACAAGTAGGCAACCTAGATTTAATATATTCTCATAAATTGAAGTCTGTGAGGGAGCTGAATTTAATTTGTGCTACAAATCTTCATTGAAGCATATGTCTCGGCAGTGCTACCACTGCACAATAATTAAGTTAAAAAGAAATAAAACGCTTCCAAAATTGAAGAAGAAATTGACTCGTTATTATCTACAAAACCAAAAATGAATTCAAGACTAACGTAAAAATATTGTGTGTGTTGAAGTAGTGAATAAAAGAAAACTATACCATCCCATATAAAAATGTTTGTGAAAGGAACTATTCCACATGGAGCCACAACATAAACAACCCACATCATCAATCAACATAAAAAAAAAACGACACATGCATGTGCACAACAAACAATTAAGCACCAATTTAAACACCAATATATCTAAAAGCATAGGCACTAAATCAAATGCAGTTAAGAAGCGTCTACGGTGAAACTCGAGAAAAAAAAAGGATAATTTTTTCCTAGTTTATAACAAAACAACCATGACAAAACCATAAAGATGAAAATAGTAATTTACTTGAAAAGTAGTTATATTAATAGAAAATGTCAAGAATCTAACACTATTAAACTAATTGGGAAGAACAATTTACTTTGTGTTCATTGTTTTGTTGCGTAGGTGGTTTTGTTCCACCATCAAGCTTTGTGCTCAAAATGGGCAGTCTTTCAGTTTTGAGGAAAAGAACAACCATATCATTAAGGTTATTATGAATACATTATTAAAAAAAAAAAAAACTTCATGTTGATCTTGTGGCAAGTTCATATCAAGTGTGAATCATAAAAGTTATAACTTTCATGATACAGAAAAGAAGAAACAGAAGAGAGAAATTAACAACCAATTAACTGATCCTCATTAGCTCATATGATAACAACCCTTTAATTAATATTTGTTACAATGAGCATTAAGTTCGTTAGGTAACTATATAGTACCAGTCAAAATAGCCCCTTAACCATCATTTATTACATTTGACGCACCTACTTAATCGACACGTATCATTTGACTTAGCAAATCAAACGCTATACACTTGGATTAAAATAGAGGAGAAAAATGGGTAGGCTAGATAAGTCCGGCCAATAATAAATCAAAACAGGTTAGGATTGAAACAAATCATTTTTTAGTATGGATCAAAACATGCTAGCTAGAGACTTGATTGGGTTGATTTGTGAACATATTTTTGCCCTTGTTTGTAATTTTCTGTGAATACATTGTCTACTTTGGTTGTGAAGACAAGAGAACCAGTATTATTAACATAACAACCTATATTTTTAATCAAAATTATAGCTAGTAGTGGGTGAATTTAAAATTTTCATTTCTAGACGTTCATTTGATCTTCCATTCAAGGCTAATGTCGTCTTGTAGTAATTTAAGGCTAACATCCTTAATTATAACTGATATTTCAGAAGAGGAAAGTGATCCTTGCAGGATTCCAACAAAAGATAACATCAGAAGCGCCATGTATTGGCTGGTACAAGGTTGCCAGCCTGGCGATTCCTTAGTGTTCTATTATTCTGGCCATGGTTCCCAACAAAGAAACCACACTGGTGATGAAATTGATGGATATGATGAGGCATTGTGCCCTGTGGATTTTGAGACTCAAGGAATGATTGTTGACGATGAAATAAACGCAACAATGGTCAAGCCAATACCTCATGGTGTCAAACTCCATGCCATTATTGATGCTTGTCATAGTGGCACCATGCTTGATTTACCATTTCTTTATAGAAAGCACAGGTCTGATATATATATATATATATATATATATATATATATATATATATATATATATATATATATATATATATATATATATATATATATATATATATATATATATATATATATATATATATATATATATATATATGCGAAGTGTTGCATGTTTTGTGTGATATAACGTTCCCATTTTCATACAACTGATGGCCGGTGAAATGTTGTATTGATGTAGGGTTAGGAGGCACGCATGGGAGGACCATCGCCCTCAATCGGGAACGTATATGGGAACAAGTGGTGGGGAAGTCATCTCCTTTAGTGGCTGTCATGATCATCAACAATCTGAGGAAATACGTGTAAGTAATTTCCTATGCTTTCCTCTCCTTAATCTTCTTGTTTACTTCATGAAATAGTAATCCTTGTTATTGCCCATGAAAAGATTTCAGTTGAACCGATGCATTAGCCTTTGATCATGTTTATGCACTTTTTTCTTTTGAATAAACTATTTTAATACTTCTGATATAACAAATTTATTCATGTCTGTACGTAGTCTCTATCTAGAGTTGTTCCAACCGGGGCAATGACACGTTCATTCATACAAGCAATTGCACAGCAACACGCAATGACATACCTTGATATATTGAATTCAATGAGAACCATCATACGCAAGAACGAAGGTCATACACGTCTCACATCTCTCCTTCCACATGGTCGTCGCAAAATACAGGTAATTTTATCTTTACTCTAAATCCTTTTACTTGGTTAGAGTATATATGGGTTGGCCTGAAATACTTTTATCAAGAAAATATGTTATCATTTATCATTAAAGAGGCATGACGGGACCTTTGTTGTCAAACATATTAAGGCTGGGTTAAACTACAAGAAAATAAAAACGTTAGACACCTCTCTAACGGATCCCATGACTCTCCAGTTCGGTCCATGCTTATATTATTGAATTGTTGGGAGATGTTTTTCTGTGACTTAATTTAAACTTTGTTTTTGCAGGAACCACAACTCACCGCCAATGCACCATTCGATGTTTATACAAAGCGATTCTCTCTCTAGTTTTAAGTATATTCTTTCCCGAGTTAATTGTCATTTTCGTCTTCCATCCAAAAAAGTATTTTCTCCTTTCAGTTTTCTTTCACCGAGTAATTACCGTAATAATTTTCTACCTTTTGGTTTCAATTGTGTTCTACTATAAATTGTAAAGAATACTATGAGAATAGACACACTTGAATAATACATACAATTTTCTCTCAATCCTGTGTTTCTTATACCTTTGGTTCTCTATTAAAACACAATTGCAGGTAACCTTATTGTTCAGCTATTTTCCTCTATCAAATAGTTATTTGATATCCCTTAAACAAGATGTTTAGATGCTTGGATAAAGATTTAGTTTTTGCTAGACTAGTTTATTTACCTTTTATCATGTGTTCATCATAAACTCCGACAACTTATGTTAGTGAGTAACCAAAATCCGAGTAGGCTCCTCCTCTATTCTTGATGTTCTTGTGTTCTAGCATAAATCGAAAGCAAGGAGAACACGAGGAAGTAATTGCTATGTAGGGTGAGAAACAAGAGGATTTTTACGCCATTTAATCATTGTTTTCACACTCGGATCGGACTGGCCGGTCAAACCGGTTGGACCGGGATTCGGAGGTCGGACCGGTCCGATCCACCCTAAGTCGTTTTTGTTTTCAGGGAAATTGTTTTCAAGGAAATTGTTTTCAAGGAACTGGCCGGTTCGAAACAATTCGGTGGTCGGACCAGGAACCGGGTTGGACCGGATTTTGAATTTTTTTTAATTTTTTTAAGTTTTTTTGCATTTCAATGTGTTTAACCAGTGGTTTAACCTATGAATTAGAGTGTTTGACATAAGATTATTGTTAAGTTTTTATATATAACTATAAATTATACATAAAATATTTATATTAAATTATATATAACTATATATCTAATATACACATATATAATCATGACATCATCTGGCTCTTAAATCTGGTCCGACCGTTTCGACTACCCGACCAGTATGTGACCAGCTCGCCGTCCGATCCGGTTCTTTAAACATTGCATTTAAGTGTTTAATTAATATTTTTAAATTTTAAAGCAAAAACATATTTTATGTTCAAAATAATTATCTACCATGAAATCATTTATTATTATATAGTATTATTATACGGAAATTCTACGCACACCACCGATTTTTTTAGGGTTACCAATTCAAATGGTCACGGTTAGGGCTAACCGTGACCGTTCAGTCTGGCGTAAGATCTAACTGTCACGGTGAGGCCTAACCGTGACCATTTTACACCCCTGGGGATCAGTTGTAATTATTGGGTGTGTAATTAATATGGGAATTAATTGTGCGCAGGTTAGATATGTCACGGTTTAGCTAAACCGTGACATATTGTTTATATTTTCTATATTTTTTTAATCTTTTTAATCATACAAGTTTGTTTTTATAATTTTCGAACCAAAATTGATAATTTTCGTCGGTTTTTTTCTCTGTTCTTCAGTGTCCGTGCGCATGATGGTGTTTACTTTGTCAAGTGTTGTTCGATTTGAGACAATTTTTTTCTTGATTTTAGAACCGCTTGATGATTTTTATGTGAAAAAGG